>JAZHYW010030045.1:0-16162 GCA_037355805.1 Ixodes ricinus
ACACAATTGGGTCTTACTTTCTTCTTCCTCTCCCCCCCCCCCCTCCCAATTTCCATCTACAACGACTACACACACATCGTGCCCCTCGACGAGGTGTATCCGGGACTCTGTTCGCAAAGCCTGCTTTCTTCGTGTGGACGGAAATGCGCGAGAAAGTTTCTTCAAAGGCTGCGATGGTTCAAGCCGGACAAAAATGTCGGCGAGGCCAGCGGGATCGTCCCAAGATCCACCACTTGGATGCTGTCGCCGGGCGCCGCCATGTTGCCGTGAATTTCGCTATTTATTTATTTTATTCTTATTTTCAGTGACCCACCAACAGCTTAACGCCTCCCTAGTGGTGCACTTATCAATGAGTCAATTAGTAGAAAAATGTTAAACAGGATAAAAGCGAAACGTTAGGAAAAAACAATAGCCTCAACACACTTTCGAAATTTACGCTTTTCATCAAAAATATCAAGACTAGCATTCCGACAAATCTGTTCTAAATAGTTATAAGTCAGTTGCAGGCGTGTCATGGGTGCAGCATGGTAAAAGTCGGCAGGGTAAAACAAAGTATAAAGTCTGCAAGACTTACGAGGAACGTGCAAGTAGATGTGACTGAGTAGCTCTGGGGAATCAATTATACCATTTACAATCTTATACAAATATGTCAGTTCACGAATCGTTCTATACTATCGGTGAACCACTAAAGACGATAGCGCGTTCTTATTGGCTCTTGAGTGTGGTCATCTACTCTGGGAACAAGTTGGGCGCAAGCGCTCTTTGTTCGCAACGCTACGGGTTCGCTTTCCGCTACGGAACGCACCCCGACGACGACGAGCTGTTTGGCCAGCACTCGTCTCTGCGCTTCCGCCAACTTGGGACGCACTGTAAGTACCTATCTTTGTTTACACATTTTGGTTGTTCGTTTACTTTTGGGGCACAATTTCGCGCCCTTTAGCGTTCATTTCAGATCATTATTCATCGTCTCTTCGCCTTCGTCTGTGATAATATTGACGACACAAAATTGTACTGTTGTTTCCTTAGCAGCTGTGCCCCAAATTTCCGCGCAAATGCGAGTTTCCGCGCAGTGTGGGTTCATCATAATCTAGACCGTGAGGCAAGGAGAAAAAAATGTGTCTTTTTGTCCGTTATTTTATTCCTTTCTGTCTCGTAGTTGAGAATATGATGTTACCCAACGAGCACGCCCGCATACTTTCGCCTCTTGCAAATGTGGGTTGCCGCTTCTAGGCTACGTCAACAGCCAGAAGTTTCTTCAACGCGTATGAGCAGTTGCCGTAAAAAAAAAAAAGGGAAGAAAAGGTCTGAAAGTATTTTGCTCGGTACTCGAGTTAATAAGGTGCCTGCGTGCTTGTGGGCGAGTTTGCGTGTGTGCGTGTGTCTATTTATGTATGCTCGTGTGCGTGCGTGCGTGTGTGTAGTTTTCTACGTGTATTTATGTGTTTGTGTGTTGGTCTGAGCGCGCGTGTGCCTGTGTGCGTTCATGTTCGTGTATGTGCGTACGCCCGTTCGTGTGGCGTGTATGTTTGCATCTGTCAGTGTGCGTTTGCGTATGCATCTGTGAGGTTGTGTGCTTGTGCGTGTACGTGTTTCGATATTCTCCCGTGCCATTCGCACTGCGTCAGTGATATTATTGCCTAGTCGTTGTGCAAAATCTGAGTGTGAGTGTTGTCAGCCAGTATCGGTGGTATGCAAACGTTCGTTTTCTAGGGGCATTCTAAGCTCTTGGCCGAAGTTCAAACGTGCGAGAGTGAAGCCGGTGATCTATTTTCTGTCGTCCGTGTAGCAAAAGCCATCCCCGGTGTATGCGCGTCCCATTGTTTGTGGTTGGTTGCGTAAAGGATTAGCATGGCCCTAAGGTTGCTGTTCACACTCTCTGGGATGTTCGCCTATGGGTGGTACGGGGAAGTACAGTGATGTCGGATACCGAGAACCTCACAGAAGCTGTGAAACACGCCACTTGTGCAATAGGTTGCTTGATCGGTTATAAGCACAGCAGGATATCCAAACCGGGTAAACGTTTCCCGGAATTTTTCCCAGATCTTTTTAGGTGTGAGTTGATGTGGAGGATGGAAGTCGACCCACTTGGAGAAGTGCTCAGTAAGGACAAGGAGGTACCTGTTGCCTTGCGGGCTCTGTGGAAACGGACACCTTATATCACATGCAGCCATCTTCCACGAATATTTGCTCTGAACCGATTGCATCAGACCAAGGGGCTTGCCGCCGCGGGGTTTTGCCGTTTGGCACTGAGGACAACCGCGGGCGTAACGCAATACATCACGGTTCATTCCAGGCCAGGTTGCAGTACGGCACAGTTTGTGGTATGTTTTCTTTCCATCGCTGTGACCTGCCACAACGCCAAGGACCGACAACCGCCTGTAATGGTGTCCAGGCTCGTTCTCCCCAGGCTCATCACGAGCAGGGTCTAGCCACGGTATATATATATATAATACGTCAGAGATCCGTACTTGCGGAGTTGCTATGCTAGGAGTTTGTTGTATGTATTACGACAGTTTCGCCGAGAGGCTCGGCTTCGTCTGGAAAGACGAAGCCGAGCCTCTCGGCGAAACTGTCGTAATACATACAATAAACTCCTAGCATAGCAACTCCGCAAGTACGGATCTCTGACTTGTTACATTTTCGCGGTCCATTGTTCGCAAACTACTCTGCCTCACCTATATATATATATATATATACAGGCACGTAGCCAGGATTTTGTTTCGGGGGGGGGGGGGGGGCGCCCATGACAAATTGCTGTATCAGGGGGAGGAGGGAGAGGAGGCCCAGGCAAAATGGAAGATTTCGGGGGGGGGGGGGAGGGGGCCGGGCCCCATGGGTTACCCTGCTGGCTACGTGCCTGTATATACATATAATGGGTGTGAGCGGAAGATAGGAAGATTGACAATTCCAGCCGTAGCAATATTGTGAGCGAAGAGGGAGAGAGTTATTGCATTAATGTTAGGGGAAGGGAAATGGAAAGAGAGCTGGCGAGAAAAAAATGAAAGCCGTTTAGAACTCCCTGTAACGCCGAATTAGAGTGCAGCTCTTGAGGAGGAGGAGGGGAAGGTACGGAGAGGATTCTATGCCCCTCCTCCTCTCCACATTCATTTAGGGGACAATTTGCCACTAAATTTAGTGGGGAAAATTTTTCCGCTAGATTTAGCGGGAAATTTTTCCGCTAGACTTAGCGGGGAAATGTTTCCGCTAAGTTTAACCGGGAAATTTTTTCCGCTAGGTTTAGCGGGGAAAAATTTCCGCTAAGTTTAACGGGGACATTTACCCATAATACACCGCGCGGTTACGCCGACGGCGACGCCGCTCAAGCCGGAAACGTGTGCCTAAGAGCTGCGCTCTAACATTTGGCCATGAGCGGGGGAGAGTGACGAGAAACTGGTGTGGGAACATTTTTCGAATGTGACTTTTAAGTAGATCCAAACGTTTTTGTGCACTTGTTCCAGTTTCTCCTATATATTGAATTAGGCATTTTTTACATTGAACAAAATGAACGACATTTTTTTAATTACAAATAAACGTGTCATCTATTTTACAATTAAAGTTGTCCGTTGTACCACGAATGGAGTCAGCAAGCAATAAATCTGAAAAATAAATTACCACGCTTATTATTACATCTGACGCAACCGAGGGGACCGTGCTACATCCAAATGGAATCTATAGATTCTCTAATCTTATTCATAGAATTACGTAGTCGTTGGAAAGTGATACCATGTGGCTGTGTAACTACAGTTTTTAAAGTTTTCTGCATGTGAAAAATATTAATATGGCGTCGAAGGATATTGTTAATGTTTGGTAACTGTGACTGGTATGATAAAATGAATAATAATGTATCGTTACCTTTCCTTGGTCCAGGCACGTAGCCAGGGAGGTGGCCCATGGGGCCCGCCCCCCCCCCCCCGAAATCTTCCGTTTTGCTGGGACCTCCTCTCCCCCCTCCCCCATCATACAGCAGTTTGTCATGGGCGCCCCCCCCCCCCCCGAAACAAAATCCTGGCTACGTGCCTGCCTTGGTCTCTATATTAAACTATCAATCCAAGGAATAACACGGCTTTTCGATATTGAGTATCCACAATCAATAAAAACCTCCCATAGTGTTCTCGCTTCTTTTCCGAAGTCCTCCTCCTCTGAACATAAACGTCTTACTCTTAGCGATTGGCTGTATTGTATGCCTTTTTTGTTTTATATAGGATGACAACTTTTATAATGTAAGAACTGAAATATATCTGTAGGCTTTCTATATAAAGTCGTTTATAAATTATTTTCTGCTGTCCTCAGCTTAACATCTAGGAAGTCTATTTCTGTGTCAGAGTACTTGTGTGGAAATTTAGTATTTGTGTTGAAACTGTCTGCGAAAATAATAATTTCAAGAATTTTTTCCTCTCCATTATTCCAAAGTATAAATATATTGTCTAGAAAACGTTTATAAAAAAGTGTTTTGTTTTGAAATGAGTTTAAGAAACGTTCTTCTAAAACCTTCATGTAGATGTTTGCAGAAGATGGAAAAGAAGGTTATCCCATCTTTCCGCCATGAATCAGTAAGTAGTGGTTATTTAGAAATGTCAAATTATTGTGTTTCAATGTTAAATACATAAAACTATTTAGAACATTCTTACTCACAGCCAGTTCAGAGTCATCAACGCTATCTAGAACAGTTTGTAATCCTTCATCATGTGGTATATTTTTGTATAATGAGACTACGCCCATTTCTACTAGTAATACTTCGTTTCAAAATAAAATTAATTTGCGCACCATTAATTAAATTAAGAAAATAGGAAGAATCTTTCACGTGTGACGCGGCGTTAGCTGCAGTACCTTTTAGGTGTTCATCATTAAACTCTGAATTGTGTTCTGTGTTAAAAAATGACATGATGCTATCCCAAATCCAAAAATACGCAGCCTCACTGTCCAGCAGTGCCAAAGACAGTTGGCTGACACAGGAGGCTGCCGCCCTTTTTATTTGGTATGCCTCTACTATCTCTCTAGACACTTGATCCCTGTGCTTGAAG
Organism: Ixodes ricinus; assembly: GCA_037355805.1. Classification (NCBI taxonomy): domain Eukaryota; kingdom Metazoa; phylum Arthropoda; class Arachnida; order Ixodida; family Ixodidae; genus Ixodes; species Ixodes ricinus. The sequence goes on from JAZHYW010030045.1 coordinate 5,022, forward strand.
AAAACTCCGGTGTCCCTCAATCTTGGCTCACACTTACAGTCGCGGCAATGCATCGCAAGATGAGAGTATGCACACCCCTTCAATGAACTCTGGTGTTCTTTTAAACGGATGTTCAAACAGTCAAGCGGCTCGCTGTTTAAACATCCGTTTAAGAGAGCACCAGAGTTCTTTGAAAGGGTGTGCATAGTCTCATGTCGCGATGCATTGTCGCGACTGTAATTGTGAGCCAAGATTGAGTGACACTGAAGTTTTGTTCAAGCACAGGGACCAAGTGTCTAGAGAGATAGTAGAGGCATACCAAATAAAAAAGGCGGTAGCCTCTTGTGCCAGCCTACCGTCTTTGGCACTGCTAAATAATGAGGGGGCGTTTTTGGATTTGGGCTAGTATGATTTCACTTTTTCTCGCGTTTAACACGTGCTATCACGCTGCTATATATTGTCTCGTGAGACGCAGACAGGGGTGTGCTACCAAAGATTAATGGTCGTTTTCATATATTTTCCTATAAACATTTTTTAGTTGATAGTCAGCGGTCGTCCCATCTGTTTCTTCCTCGTCCTCTTCTGTTTTTCGCGCTGTTTCCAACGATTAATTTGTCATTTTAATAAATTAAATAACTTATTGGTAAGTTTCGCGCATTTTCTGACGTCCGCCACCATGAGTAATCTGGTGCCGAGAAAATCATCTTTTTACCTCGACTACACTAATTGTAGGAATTTTTCTCACTCTTACGTGAAACACCCTGTATATTTATATATACATATTTCTTTCTCAAATTCTTTACCACCGTATGTTGCAAAATTAAAACACCTCAAGAGCTGCGCTCTAATTTCGCATTACATATAAGTGTAAACGTCTAATTGTTTTGGCATGCGTGACTGTGTGCGTTTGTGCGTGTGTTTGTGCGGTGTGTGCTAGTAGCTGCGTATGTGTTTTTGTGTGCGTAAATATGCTCGTCTGCATGCGTCGTTAACCATGTTCATGGCTCATTTGAAAGTCCAGCACCAACTCTTCCAGTCGTAAACACGCGCAAGAAACAAGACGGAGATGTTTCAACACGCAAAACTATAATTTTTTTTTTCGTTCATAGTTACGTAGTTTAAATATCCGGTATGCAGGGCGAGAAAAAAATCAAGCTATTACAACGTAAGGCAAGTAATAAAACCCAGAAAATGCAGTAGAATAAACGGTAGTCGCGATTAAAACTGAGCACTTGCCAGCGGCGTCGCGAGAGCGTGACGATGCTTTCCGTCGCGCCGGAAGTTTCGACATTCAAGATGACGACGCCAGCGCTGAAACGGTCTGTGCTAAACAGCCATGGAAGTGCATATAGAGCCAAGCTACAAACATCAATAAGAACAAGAAAAGAGAGAAACCTTAGCGCCGTTAACACTTCACGGTTTGTTTATTTGGGGTTTGTTTATGTTTTCTTATCGTCTTAAAGAGCCGACTAAAACTTGGTACTCAGCGACGCGTCTTGTAAATTATTTTGACAGCTTGTATGTAAGCTCTTGCGGCTCTAAAGATTATTAGTTTCTTTAAATAGCATAAGTTCCCCAAATGTGCATGCGTCTTCAATGAAATGACACTCGTAGTCTCGTTTCCTTTTTATTTTTACACCGAAACAAAATTGTTTCGCGTTCTTGGAGTAAATTACTGTGAACCTTAAAAAATGCAGTGCGTCTCTTTTCACGCAAAGGACTTGAAAGAGCCAATGGACCTTTTCAAGAAGGGTTCTGCACATGCGCGGGTCTTCCTCCCGCAGCGGCGAAAGCTCGAACTTCGGTTGGTGTCCGGAAGAATGGTTGCACTACCTCTCCTGCGTCTACTGCGACTCGGTCCAGCCGCAGAGAAGGCAGGAAAGGTATCGAAGCTCCCGTTCCATCTACCAACCGTAGTTGGAATTTTAGCCACTTGGTGTTGTTTTTATGTGAAAAAAGTTCCATTGCTCGAATCCACGGAAGGAGGTCGGCAAATGTCGAGGTTGGAAATATGTTCAGACATAATAACACGTTGTTACACTGCTCATGAAGTCACAGTATGTGTCATTCCACTGCCTGCTTAAAAACAAGAATAGGTCTTGACATATTTTTAGCTTCGATTCGCTCTCTCAGTAATTTCCGGGAAAGTTGGTGCACCATATTTCTTGGAGTGTTTATCGAATGCAAAACTTTCTCCCAACACATTTTTTTTTCGTTTCCAGTGTTGGTGGTAACAAAGTAAGTATCGAAATCGTTACATTTTCAAAACGGTAACGGGAAACGTAGTTACGTAACTTGTTTCATATACTTCCCAAGACAAACAAAAAATTGCACTTCAACTTTTTTGGTGTTCCTAAACGCCAAGCTATATATGTATGTATTTTTTTTTAATTTCGGGGCGTTTTTTTTTGTGAGTGTTTAGGTGAAACCATTAAAAAGATAACGTAATTATGTTCAGTTTCTGGTTGTACACAATGTTTCTGGAAATATGGTGCTTATGCTCACGTGTAACATCAAAAGAATAAAACGTGTTACTGCGTGATTTAAAGAAAAATGTAATTCAAAAGTAACGTGCGTGGCATTTTGACATTGACGGTAACGGTAGTGCGTTCCCTTCATTTTGATGTAACGTAAGTCGGTAACGCGTTTCTTTTATTTGCAAGTAACGAGTAACGTATTTCGTTACTTTCTTTCGGTAACTACTTTTTCTCGCTCATATTTGCTAGCCAGTGTAAAAAGAGATCTGCTTTTTGAAGGGCTTAAGGAATATATATTTGTCATCAGTGGTTCCCAACCATTGATGTTTCGCGGACGCCTCGTGGATCGGCGAAGATGATGGAGGACCCCGTTCGTGTTTAAAGGAAGGGAGAGGTGTACGTTAATTATGATAATAATTTAATAAATGAATATATAACCAACAGTTAGTGTGAAGCAGACTTCTCTTCTTGACACACACACGAGAAAACTCACCCGAAAATTGAAAAGTTTCTTCACAATCTGATAAAAAAAAGTAAACGTTTATTGCCTGGCTTGACTGATGAGGCCGGGCTTCGCGGACCCCAAAGTGTCCGCGAACCCCAAAATGTCCGCGAACCCCGAAATGTCCTCGAACCCCGAAATGTCCTCGAACCCCAAAGTGTCCTCGAACGCCAAATCGTTCGCGAACCCACATTTCAGTACCACTGCTCTAGATAATGCGAAAACAGACAAAAAAGTAATAAAATATAATCAAAAACAACAATCTGTGTTCAACAACGTTTTGTTGACTGCAGTAGACAAACTATTTTTCCCTGGATGTCAAAGTTCTCCCGGATGAAAAAATAAGCTCATGTCTACCCTGGGCCGTCGAGCCCGTTTTGAGCAGGCGTCGTATACTTCGTTTCACCCAGTATTGTGCCAAATACCCGACAAAAGTATTTAAGATGGGAAACTAAATACCCATATAAAAATGTGTTTAGAATAGTATTCAAGTTACTTTTAGTACAAACTGTCTTGAGTAGAGTACAGATACTTTGAAAAAGTAATTGAATTACATTCGAAGACACCAGGCAAGCTTTGAAAGCTTGTAATACAAGAATAAAAGGTCAGAAAGGAGTGCTCTATTTGTGACGACTTCTCATAAAGTAAAACTCTTCTGTAATCCTATGACCTTCAAGAAGTGCCTTGGCTGCTGCAAATTGATGTTTTCTCTGATATAATTCGGATCATGCTACATAATGCGTGCCGAACTATTTTAGGAACAAAGGGGACTCGTGTATTGTAGATATGATACCTGCCATGATTCAGTTTTACGGCATGCTCGGCTAATGACGAATTCCTCAATAAGCTTGTAATATGCCCTGCCCGGGGACTTGACATCTAGCCCGGCATTGCATATTCATAACAGCCGACTTAAAGGTTGATCAGGTAGCCAGTCTTCTTTATAAGTACGCGAGCGAACGACACACGTGCAGGCTCAAGAGAGAGTACTTTGTCCCTCCTTTTAAAAGCGAGAAGGAGCACCGGTACCTTCGAACTGCCAAAAACAAATATTAGGAAGGTCAGGAGGAAACAGGAAACACCGGAGAATGTCCACAAAACCGCTTATAAACCCCTTTCCCCTGTCCCTGTCTTCACCTGTTCAAACCATTTTTGACGTACTCAGATCAAGATGGTCATGATTCCAGTATTAAAATCCACGATAAAGGACTCCACCTTGGGGGAGTCCCAAGTGAAGTCCTTGGGACTCCCCAAGGTGGAGTCCCAAGGTGGACTGCCCCAAGGCACGATAAAGGACTCCACCTTGGGGGAGTCCCAGGTGGAGTCCTTGGGACTCCCCCAAAATTCTCGAAATTCCTTTCGAGAATTTTGAGGACGAGACAATGCGCTCATTTGGAAGGGGATGAAAGAAACGCTTTTGAACGAGCTTCGGAGCAGAAGCTAAGTCACGATAGGCACACAAGAAGCCGAAGCCGAATCTAGGTCACTGCAGATCAATCAAGCCAGCATGGTCTCGCTTCTTTGGACGAAGGAGTGCCTGTGCTCGCATCAAAAGGTTTCGCGCATTTTCAGACTGGAACCCCCTGAACCGGCGATTTTCGAAAATGGTTCATTGAGATCGTTCCGAGCGTTCGCGTCACAATGCTCCGCTGACAGAACCACTCTAGCTCCAGACAAAAGGTGGGGTCTGAATGTAAAATCCGGATCACGTCGCCAGAATTTTGCTAGCTCTAAGCGTGACGTTCCGTTCAAAAACAGCTTTTGTTTGCATTCTGAAACTGCGTTTTGCTCGTGCCTTGTTTCCTGTTCTGTGTTCGGTCACTTGGCTCCAAGTTTGAAATCGGATCAGCTTTGTCCTGGAGTCTGACAATCCCTTGTTCCGTAAATTCCCCCAGAGAAAATTGTTTGCCAGAGTCGCAAACTGTAGTTGAAATACTGAGTACAAGATAGTAACAAATGTAATTAAAATAGAGTAGCAAATACTCTAGACTAAATGTATTTTCGAAATACCAAAATACTACCAAAAGTACTTGAAATACAGTATCTTGAGTAGAGTATTTAAGATGGGCACAAGTCTGGTTTCCCCTGATGCACAGACGCAGCCGATGCTACGAACTGATGGGATCAATCAGACGGCGTCCAAAGCGCACCATCATGATGTTCGTCATGTTTCTGTACGTGTTCTATCATCGCTGAACCAATCATAAACAGAAAAGGCCTAGTGACTTGCGCTTTTGAAGCTGGTTCATTGGTGCCATTACCTCGTATATGCGTTGGCTGCATCTAAACTTTAGCTGAAACGAATTTTTTTTTATAGCTTTCTTTTTGCGAAATCGACTGGCCTCTGCGCATGCGCTCACAGCCCTGGGCATTACTCGCCTGGCCGATAAGAGCTGAAAAGCCGTGCAGGGCCAAATCAGGCCCGCTGAAACGCGCGTTAATACGGCGTGAGAGCGTGTGAGAGACAAACAAAAAATAAATGAACAGAATAGAAGTGCGCAAACGAGTTGAGACCTTTCAGTGCATGTGTCGTTCTGAACCTGCAATCATGGGGATTATGCGAAGTGAAACAAACCAACAAAAAACCATGTTTTTAGAAAGACTGACGTTGCGAATGAGCTCCGTGTTTGCAAAAATAACTTGCCATCAATATATAAAAAATAAATTGTTTTGCATATTTCAGTGGCGATTAATATCAAACTCCAGACCAATCGAACGGCTTTCAGCTTCTATTGACGTTAACGATCAGCACCCATCGTTCAGAAGGATATTCCTCCAATGACACAAATAACAAAGTATTCACTGGCGTCCAAAGCTGTGTGTTCTGCGGCGAAGCGCGCGCTACAGCGAGCGTTCGCAAGACTCCTTTTGCACCGTCAGAACTGTTGTTCATGGCAGACGATAAGATGGCTTACCCTCGTGACGCCACTGTGTATGTGCTATTATTGTGTGTTGTCCGTGTCGTGATTGCATTCGTTTGTGTGTGTATGCATGTGCAGTGTTGTGTGTATGTCCGTGGCGTGAGTGCTCATGTGGAGCGACAAGCAGTCGAAAGAATTGCTATTTTTTTTTCTTCAAATATTTACAACTTTTATTTTCGTCGCTAGATGGGGGTTGTCGCCGCCTAGTTTGAAAAGTGTGGCAGTTGGTGATCTATAACTATTAGAGGGCTGGATGCTATTAGTCCATCCGTCGCGTTATCAGCGCTGCTCCGATTTAATCCCGCTGGTTGCCGTGTGGCTGTGTCGCCGTGTTATGCTGCCCGATTGTAACGAAAGGATGTTAGGCGGCTTGCCCAGTGCGTGTTCTAGGTGCTGAATACCGCTGTTCACACACAAACGTCCACGAGTGGATAACACACGTAACAGAGGTGAGCACGGCCATTAGTTGATCGAAAGCCACATGGAGCGCGAGTGCGATACCTCCTAGCCGCTGTCGACAGAGAGTGTCTGAGCGATTCGTTGTCGCTCACGGCAAGTGGGCGTTGTGTTCGATAAAGCCAGCATGCCAGTGTTTGTAAAGCGATCCCTTCTTTATAAACGCTTCTGATGCGATGAACATGCGACCCGGATTGAGCGGGCCGAGCGAGACTTCGGCGACAATCTCGGCTGTTCAGCCTCCAGCGGTTTCGGCCTTACTCGTATTACTTGCGGTGTTGGCGCTTTGATATAAGAGATGTTTGGAAAGTTTTTTGCGCCTACAGATGACACCAAACGAGCGTACGAGCAGTAAGCTCTCGCTCCGGCGAGAAGCCGCGTACGGCTCGCCAAGCCTTTTAATCACATCGCCTGCCGCATACTGGTCGCCATATTGTTTTTAGGGTGTTAGCAGCTACACGATTTTATTTACCTCCGGCGGCTAACACACTTACACCAATAAAGGCGTTAGCCAGAGGACGAGCCATTTACACGAATAAGGGTGTAAAAATTTTAAGTGTGTAGGTTCATGCTCTAATAGAAAGTCTGACCAATGATAAAGGACGGAGACGCATGACAAAAGCAGAAAAGAAAATTTAATTTGCTTGTAGCCATAACGTTAGTTACACTGCATGCACTCTGCACAAATCGCTTCGGTAATACCGGGTATAATGCTTACAAAAACAGGGCCCACAAATTTAGGTTTACGGAAGCTTATACAATCCCTGATAAAGCTACTATGATTCACCGAATCACAATACGCCAATTTCAAAAGTAACAGGGATCGCGAACAGTCTCATCTGGCGTGTCGATGGTTGACGACGTCTCCCTGCGCAGTACGTCCAATCTGGAGGGCGTCCGGCGGTTAACTGGTTCGCTATGCAACCGTGCTGATGACGCTCCCCACACGACGATGCAACCAAATCCGATGGACACACGACCTAGGGAACGTTGAAGGGGGGGGGGAGCTTGCTTTTGCACAGCTCACCTCACAATGAAATGAACGCGATTTCCACGCCCACTAAGGCAGGGCGTCGATTAAAAGTTTTAACCCGATGAATCGCCGTCCCTTAATCGATTAATTAATCAATTATTCGGTTTCGTTCATTGACATACATAATAGGTCAAGATTTTTTTTTGTAAATATGTGATGAACGGCGAAATGTAAAATTTCGAATTTTAAATCAACCTTAATGTGTAGCTGAGAACAGTCAAAATACATGTACTAAAATGTTAAGATGGGCTGCTAGTTGGTTCAACATACTCAAATTACAAAGCGCAAGGGACAGACACGGACACGAGGTAGACAGGACAGGCGCTAAAGAGACCCCGCTATCAAATTGATATAGAAAGAAACAGGATCGGGATGGTTATAATGCTGATGTTGATAATTCGCGGCTATTTCTTTGTGTTGTTGATTTTGGCTGCGAGCGCCACCAAGCGCTCCGCAGTAACAGTCTCTACTGCGCGAATGCAATGGCCTGAGAAGCGCAACCAGCGCGTGAAAAATCGCGGAGGCCTTGACTGGGGATCAGCCTTGTTCGTGCCGTTACGATGCTCTCGCAACCGATCGTTGAGACATCTGCCAGTTTGTCCGACATACATCTCGGTTGCATTGGGAGAGTGGCTCGATGTTGGTAAAGGGGTATTCATATGGGGGATGCTTTTCGTGCAGGGACGTGCGTGATTCTCTCTTTGGCTCAAGCATTCACGGGAACGGCGGGGGGCCGAGAGGGATGTCAGTTTTATCAGACACATTTAGCGGTCGCATTCTCGACAACAGGGCTCGGTGCGCGCTGACGAGGAAAGAAAAATGGAAACGTGCGTGGAACGGCGATACGCGTTTATGGCAACAGCGCTGTTCGATAAAAAATATGACAAACTGATTCCTGATAAAAAAAGGTGCTTCTTGATAGGAGGGACATGAAATAAAAACCCAGTTGAACGAGGAGCGGCTTGAGGACAGCATTGATGAATATCGAAGACTCGTTCGGGTGCCTCGCATGACACGCGCAACAACAAGTTAACCGGTCCCGATGCCACCGCCGGTATCTCGCTTAGCAAAATCGGTAAAGTTGCGAGACAGGCGAACAAAATACCACCCATTGCAAAGAGATACCTACGCCAAGGGAGGAGTGTTTGTGCCGCCCGAGCAAAAGCCCCCACACCCCGCTGGGATGTCCGCGTCAGCGCGACTCTGCGCAAAACCGTGACGTAGTTACCACGTGATGCGCATCCCGGGGATCAAAGGGATGGGTTTCTCGTATGTGTGAATACCGGCTTAAGGAAGGGAACCGAAAGGGCGTGACGTCACGATTAGTGACTGTGGTATCCTGTTACGTCACAGGTTTCGTAAACGAAAATGTGTGTATGGAGATCTGAGCTTCTCTAGTTAATTTCCTTATAAAATCTAAACCATTTTGGTTTCATAATTTTGCAGCCTAATTGAAGGTACGTAAAACTAGGGAGGCGCGAAGACCTAGAATCGCTATTTTCAAGCTGGAGAGGCCTTTTAAGCTGCAGCGAAATATAGCTCTATCTTCATCAATCAAAATTGCGATAGCAAATCTTTTTATCCTTAAAGGTTTGTTTAGTTTAGTATAGGCAACCTAGTTTAGTTTAGGCACATAGTTTCTTCTGCCAGATGCTAGAGTAGAAAAAGATTTATAATAATCAAATATAAATTAGCGTTCTTTTTCTTCTTATTTCGTAGTCGTTCGATGCGCAGTCAGACCATAAAAGGAGTTTTAGTAATAAGTTACAAAAACAAAAACAAAAATGGCGGCGACCTTGGCCTTTAATGTCGTATTATGCATGCAATGCATTATAGGCAATAGGCTAATGTTCTCTTAACCGTTCATTCAAGCAACGCCCAGTTTGCGCTATATATATATATATTTTTTTTTTTGCCACATAAAAGAGGAAAATAATAAACTACATCATCTTTGCAGGAAACACATATTCTGCTTTAATTAACGCCACCCCTGCCCGTTCCGCCCTGGATGAGCATCTTACCGGCATGCGGTCGTGTACCACTAGTGCGTGGTGCACGTTAAAGGCCCCAGGCTAGCGGTTGTACCGCACTGACCCAATTGCTCATCTACATCTGAGACGCGAGACGCCAACTGAGGCAGACTGACTTCCGGCTGTATAAATATACACACAACAATTTACTTTGCTTTGATTAATGCAAGGGTGCAGGCGAGCTGGACAGAATAAACGATAATAGTCCTGCGGTGGTTTTTTGTGCAGCATACTTGCTGGTTGTTATCGATGTTAACTATTTTGCTTACCCTGGACAGCTTGTTACGAGCCGAAAAGACTATAATAATCAGATTTTTTCGGTTCCCGATCTTGTTTAGCACGTGGGATACGTTGTGAAGATAGAGCATGATTACTTCCTTTTTTTCTGTTCCTTAATTGTTTATCAGTGTCATCATCACCTCGCTTTATATTTTTCAGATAGTTTTCAGCCACGGAAGTTGATAGGATTGCGGAGTAGCCTGCTGCAACCGGAGAATTGGTGTGTCACACGAGGTATATTTTCCCGCTAAATTTAACGGGGAAACTAAATTGTTGTATAAGTAAAGTGACGTAGGGTCACGGGACGTCAATTTGCCCCGCTAAATTTGGAAGGAAACTGGATTGGTGTCAAGGCCACGAGACGTGAATTTTCCCGCTAAATTTAGCGGGTAACTGAACTGTCGTCGATTTCCCGCTAAATTTAGAGAGGGAAACCGAATTGATGTTTTGGTCACAAAGGTAAAGCTTCCCGCTCAAATTAGCGGCGAAGCTGAGTTGAGGTATAGGCCACGTGCCTTCGATTTCCCCAAAGTGACGTAAGGCGACGTCAAGTGACGCCATAATTTCCCCACTAAATTTAGCGGAAAACACACGGACGGACGGACAAATGAACGGATGTACAAAATTTTAGAATTGGGGGGGGGGGGGGGGGGTAGCGTAAAAATAAAATCATTTCATGCTTTAAAAGGCAATCTACGGATCACACATAATCCTATCAAAATATTATTAATCCGTTTGAAGAACCCAACTGCTACGAAATAGCTCGCAATTCCTCTCGTCTTGTTCTGCTCGAAGAGAACTTTCAAGATTTTGAGCTTACGCAGTGATGAGGAAATACTTGCACCGGAGCCGAGAGATTTGTTTTATTATGAGTTTTCCTTCGTGTTACACAGTCGTTCCCCTTACCTCGAGTGCTGTCACTCGGAGAGGTCTTGGAAAAAAATCGATATGCCTGAGACGTCCACCATACCTACAAGCAAGAGCTCAAAATCAGTTTTGTTGTATATTTTTTCCCTGCACCACGTTCGATGTATTTGCCTCGACTGTAGCTTCGACGACTATCCAGAGTCTTTTATTTATATTACAAAAAGAAAAGAAAAAAAATAACACTTACGGATTCTTTTTTTTCTTCATACATGGAGTATTTATGCACTGAAATTTTTATGCGATCAGAACTCCTTCGAATTTGGATCACCCCATCCATCTCTCCACAAACATATTTATATTCTCTCCTTTTCGCCCTCTTTTTCATTCTGCGCAAAAAATAATTTTTTCCTCCGAATTTTTAATTTTTGTTTTGCACAGGGTGGGAAAAATTGGTGCTTGTCGTGAAATTCCTGCCCGTTTTGAGACTGTGCTCTGCTTCTTTCACCTTACACCTTAAAACATAAATCTGATCGTAAAAGAACACTAAGGGGTTTTTCGGCTTGTCCATATTTTGCACTCCAACAATTTATTTTAAGC
>JAZHYW010030046.1:0-18753 GCA_037355805.1 Ixodes ricinus
GATTTCAATCGGTGTTGACGTCACGTGACGTCAATTTTCCGCTAAAACTAGCGGAGAAACTGAAGTCGTTCGCTAAATCTTGCTGAGAAACTGCATTTTCCCGCTAAATTTAGCGGGGAAGTGAATTAGTGTTGAGGTCATGCGAAGTCTATTTTCCCGCTAAATTTAGCGTGGTTACGCCGACGCCGCGAAACCCGGAAACAAAAACATAAAAACGGCGCTCTAAAAAAAACACACAAAAAAAACACGCCGTAGTTGATTAACATTTGTTTCTACATGACTGAGAAATGTTCTAAGCTATCTAGTACGTACGAATTATGCGTGATATTTTCTCTTGCTCGCTTTTTCCCATAGAAATGCATTACCGGAAATCAATTTCAGACTGGTTGCCGTCTGGTTCAATTTGAGACCGCACACTAGTGCCAGTTGGACCTCTGGCGTAAATTATAATAAATCTATTGATCGTACGAGCCTGTCTTATACATATATTGTTAAAGGGGCGATGCAATGATTTTTGTTCTTTGCGCAGATACCGCTTAGAACGGATCCCTGACGTTAATGACCCATGAAACACGTGATCATTTTTCACCCCACGCAATCGAAGTCGCAGAAGAAATGAAAGACAAACGAGCAGCGTTCACCCCCTCAACTCGCAGCTAGAATAAGCGACCACGTGATCTGGAGATGATTACATGCCGCCAATGTTGATCATAGCCACGCGTTGGGGTTGGCAAGGCACAGGACACGCGCTGAGTTGAATACATTGTTATGGTTCGTGAATTGTCGTCATTGCATGCAGCGATTGGACACGGGCCACTACCCAAATGCTTCTCGAGCCCTAATTGAGAGCGCACGCAATGTCCGGGTCCAATTTATGAGCCGCATTCAAATATCGCCCCTAGGGGTACTGCGGTCCCCCAGTTACGTCATGAAGTTTCGCAAAGGAGAGAATAAATGAAAACGAACGCTTTTGTTTTTGAAATTACACTGCAACAAAGGAGTTTCTTGGCCAGTGGAGTTGCGTGTGGGTATCCTTGAGTCTCACTAGTGCCAAGAAGCTCGTGTGAAGTGAAAAAAAAAAAACATTCCAATTGAAAATTGTTGCATCGCGCTTTTAATATTCAAACCCCGCTATTTAGACAAAATATTTAGGGACAAACTGGGTAAATTCATGAATTTCTTTTTTTGCTATTACTCTCATCGTAGACGATATTTTGGGGGAATGTCTAAATTAATAGAGCCTTGGGCGGATAACGTTTTGATCATCAGCATCCGATCCGCATCCGCAGACTTTGTATCCCCATCCGAACCGCATCCGCAAAACTCAGAACCGCATTCGATCTTTAATCCGCTCATTCATTTTACATCATAAACTCTAGCATCAATAAGAATTTAGGACACTAAACGGGACACCTGACAGAGGTGCGCACGCTCGCCACAGGTTGTAGTTATTTGCAAATGACGACTATGAGAGCCCAACTGCCCAGAAAACAATTCGTGGCTCGAAATTCGTTTCTTTCCGCCCGAAAACCGCCGATCGAGAACAGGCCGGTTAAAGTCGCGCTCACTCTCTTCTCCGTGGTCACGTGCCGTTTTCTGTGGTTTAGACACAACCACCAAATATCATCAAAGTCGTGGGTCACCGAAGGCACACACTCAATACTAAAATAGACTAAAAATATGACACGCATTATTGGGGGATTATTAAAAATTCCATATACGCTGATCAAAAAGAAAAAAACAATGTTGCGTAGTCACACGACTTTTTGCCACATCTCTCCTCCTCTACATTTCTTCTTCCTCCCGCAGTCCAGTTTCGATTTCGGTTTCAAGCAGTTGCGTTTGTTTTGACTTTATTAAAAAGATGTGTGACGTTGTAGCAAAACATTGAACGGGTAGTCTTCTGACACCATAATAAATCGCTTGACGCAAAACATAATAATGATAAATAAATTTTGAGGCGATGTCAGTGTTCTCTTTAATAGTGCTTACGTGTAGGATAGCGAAAGCATTCCACACGCAGCGCATTCACACAAGCAGAGCACCACGTTTTCGTTTTTCATGTATGGCACTCCGACGGTGCCATCACGCTCTCCCACTGCGCAGGCGCGGCACCCCGCCGGCTCCACGGCTTCCGTGAGGATGCATCTGCGTTGCTCTGCTTCTGTTTGTGTTTTTCTTTTTGAGGTGCGTCCGCTTTGACCTTCAGCGCCCCGTCGGCTTCCTTGACGAAGCGTCTGCGTTGCTGTGATTTTGGCCAATGGGACTTTAGGGGCCGTTTCGCTTCAGCCAATGGGAATTGAAGTGCCGTTTTTCGCTGCTACAGACGGAATTTACCTGCCGTTTGTCGCTTCTACAGAGAACGCCGGCTTCACTCCATTAAACAAATGATGCTTTCGCATATAAAAAACAATCATAACTATGATATCCTATAAGCCGTCTGCTTAGCTTTGTACAAAAGAACTCTTCGTGTCAGAATACGGTGAGAGTCATTTTATCGTACTTATAAAATAAGCGATCATCCTTCCAGGGACTCTTCGCATCGCTGGAAAGATGATCGCAGTTATGAGATCGTCTTGGGAGTCCGTGACACTGACACTCTGTCCAACAATATACTTTCAAGAGAAAGGGAAAATTTAATATTTAATTTCCTTTTGCTTTGTAAAATCCAGTTCAAGCAGACGGCACAATTTCATAAGCATGAAAATTAACAAAGGACTAAATAATAAAATTCTGTCATTTCATTTAGGCGAAGCAATAAAAAAGTGGGAGAAGAAAGGCGCTCAGTCGCCGCAACAAAGTTCTACTGTTGTATGTGGTAAGGCTGGAGTAAAAAAACACTGGGGAAATTTCACAATATTCAATGTGGCAATTAACACCTCATACAGGTTTCAGTTCTAAACACTAACCCTTAACTGCATGCTCGGAACCGTAACAACTCAGTGCCAATTGTCGAGAAATAGAAAATGTACATATACGCAGCGTTTCACTTGTCGAGGTTGCTGTGTATAGAAGAAAGAGAATATCGTCAACATGGAGAGATTCAGACTAGTTAGACTGCCTTAAAATATTACCCGCCAGTGAGAAGTCTCTCTCTCTGGATGCACTCGATGCTAGGGTGGCATGCACGAACTGCGCTAAAAGAATAATGGCGCGAAAACTCATGCTGGTCGGCTGAAGGAGCCACTTGCGGGCTTCTACTTTCTTGTGTTTTCTGCGTTTTGAGCTTTCTTTGCTCAAAGAACGTTTTCCGCTCTGTCAAACAAGCACACGCTTTCCCAGGACGGCTGATGCCCCTGCATTCTTTACTTAATCTATGGATTCCGTTTTTGGCGAGATAGAACGTTCTAAAGCGATCTTTGGTGAGAATAAAATCTTTTTTGACGTGAAGAACAACTTTCTCTCCGAATGGCACTTTTTTATCCAAGAGAGTAGTTTGCTCCCGCAATACATTCGATGGTGCACTTCATAGTATCACTCACTAATTCACTCAACACTGTGCGGTCGCACACGTTTGTGGGCCGCCTCGGCAAAAATGTAGATCCGGACCAGCGGATATTCGCATCCGCAGCCCCTGGCATCCGCATCCGACCCGCAATCCGACAAATCTGATAAATTTTTATCCTCATCCTCCAGTTTATACAGATATCTGCGGATGATCCGTGGGTAATCCGCGCATATGCAGGGGTCTACGTATTAACAATAGGTAACTGTATCATGTCCAACTTCGTTTGAAGATGCCAGCTGGCGCAGGTGATCGGAATACCCGTTTTGATCGGATCATATACGTGCGCGCAGTGATAATCTGGCAGCGCGCTAAGCAGATCGTAAGCCGAGAGCCCAAGAGAAAAAGAAGTTGTCAGTGGCGAGGAAAAAAATCATCGACTCGAGACTAAGGTCTCTGCGCAGCAAACACGGGAACATCGAAAGAAGTAACGAAGTTACAAGTAATCAGAATGCGGCTGACGCATTCTGATGAGCGCTTTGAGACTTCATATATTTTTGTTATTTTTTTCGATTTGACACCTTTATGTTTTAAAAATAATGTTTTGTTTTGTTTTAAATTTTTTTCTGCGCTAAGTGGTGTATGTTTCAGCAAGAGTCGCTTAATTGGCAACATTGTACGACAGGCAGCGAACGCCATGACTGGAGGGTAGGTCCGCCTCACCTTCGCGCGCGGTTCGAGATTAAGCCGGGATCCCCTTGCAAAGTTGTACAGTACGTACAGCGTGTCCCCAACAAAACCTTAACAATGTCACTTTTTCTATTTTTTTTTATCTCAATTATAAATTATGCGTCGCCGAACGCTCATTCCCCACAGAAATGTAGCGCCATATAGCGTTCGAACCAGGTGTCAAAGTTTCCAACTCATCCGGGATTTCCATCATAAGTCACAAGTGATTTTCTGAACATTTCAACGGGAACAAATGAGGCCCGTTCTCGGTAACTATATATGGCGCTAGCCAGCTACACGTATTCGAGAGCACCGGCGGCCGCCATTTTTGCGCAACATTTTGGACGGAAAATAAGCGTCAGACGATTTTTCGTTTATTTCAATTTTTTTTTCGGTAAAAAAAATTTAGTAAATTATCTTTTCTTGGGATACCCTGTATGTTCGTTTTCCGAGCACGTCAGAGACTACAAAAGCGGTCGTCTCGAACAAGAACCTACACCCTGTTTTATCTTACGTTGTACCGCAGCGGACACTATAACCCGTCGGAACCAATCAACCGCGGAATGACTGTCACGTGACTTTCACGTGGGGCAACCCGGCGCGCGCAGGGTGCGAGGTCACCTGACACGCTCACAGTGTTGGACTGGCCAAGTCTGCTCGCAGCGTGCGCTTAAGTCTATATTACACTTTAAAAAAAATATCCAGTACTTGAAAGGTTTTTCGACGCCCCAAGAACTCCTTCAACTCGTGAAGAGCGGTTTCGCACCAAGTACTGTCGCCCCTGGAGCACTAGAAAGGACAATAAGCGAGCAAGAACTCTTTCGCATAACAAAAAAAAAAAGAGCTTAAAAGAACCAACTTGAGGTTTCTTTTTTCACGAAGAACCCCTCGGGGGTGCTTAAAATAAATTGTTGGAGTGCAAAATATGGACAAGTCGAAAAACCCCTTAGTGTTCTTTTACGATCAGATTTATGTTTTAAGGTGTAAGGTGAAAGAAGCAGAGCACAGTCTCAAAACGGGCAGGAATTTCACGACGAGCACCAATTTTTCCCACCCTGTGCAAAACAAAATTTAAAAAATCGGAGGAAAAAACTAATTTTTGCGCAGAATGAAAAAGAGGGCGAAAAAGAGAGAATATAAATATGTTTGTGGAGAGATGGATGGGGTGATCCAAATTCGAAGGAGTTCTGATCGCATAAAAATTTCAGTGTATAAATACTCCATGTATGAAGAAAAAAAAAGAATCCGTAAGTGTTATTTTTTTTCTTTTCTTTTTGTAATATAAATAAAAGACTCTGGATAGTCGTCGAAGCTACAGTCGAGGCAAATACATCGAACGTGGTGCAGGGAAAAAATATACAACAAAACTGATTTTGAGCTCTTGCTTGTAGGTATGGTGGACGTCTCAGGCATATCGATTTTTTTCCAAGACCTCTCCGAGTGACAGCACTCGAGGTAAGGGGAACGACTGTGTAACACGAAGGAAAACTCATAATAAAACAAATCTCTCGGCTCCGGTGCAAGTATTTCCTCATCACCGCGTAAGCTCAAAATCTTGAAAGTTCTCTTCGAGCAGAACAAGACGAGAGGAATTGCGAGCTATTTCGTAGCAGTTGGGTTCTTCAAACGGATTAATAATATTTTGATAGGATTATGTCTGATCCGTAGATTGCCTTTTAAAGCATGAAATGATTTTATTTTTACGCTACCCCCCCCCCCCCCCCCCCAATTCTAAAATTTTGTACATCCGTCCATTTGTCCGTCCGTCCGTGTGTTTTCCGCTAAATTTAGTGGGGAAATTATGGCGTCACTTGACGTCGCCTTACGTCACTTTGGGGAAATCGAAGGCACGTGGCCTCATACCTCAACTCAGCTTCGCCGCTAATTTGAGCTGGAAGCTTTACCTTTGTGACCAAAACATCAATTCGGTTTCCTCTCTAAATTTAGCGGGAAATCGACGACAGTTCAGTTACCCGCTAAATTTAGCGGGAAAATTCACGTCTCGTGGCCTTGACACCAATCCAGTTTCCTTCCAAATTTAGCGGGGCAAATTGACGTCCCGTGACCCTACGTCACTTGACTTATACAACAATTTAGTTTCCCCGTTAAATTTAGCGGGAAAATATACCTCGTGTGACACACCAATTCTCTGGTTGCAGCAGGCTACTCCGCAATCCTATCAACTTCCGTGGCTGAAAACTATCTGAAAAATATAAAGCGAGGAAATGATGACACTGATAAACAATTAAGGAACAGAAAAAAAGGAAGTAATCATGCTCTATCTTCACAACGTATCCCACGTGCTAAACAAGATCGGGAACCGAAAAAATCTGATTATTATAGTCTTTTCGGCTCGTAACAAGCTGTCCAGGGTAAGCAAAAGAGTTAACATCGATAACAACCAGCAAGTACGCTGCACAAAAAACCACCGCAGGACTATTATCGTTTATTCTGTCCAGCTTGCCTGCACCCTTGCATTAATCAAAGCAAAGTAAATTGTTGTGTGTATATTTATACAGCCGGAAGTCAGTCTGCCTCAGTTGGCGTCTCGCGTCTCAGATGTAGATGAGCAATTGGGTCAGTGCGGTACAACCGCTAGCCTGGGGCCTTTAACGTGCACCACGCACTAGTGGTACACGACCGCATGCCGGTAAGATGCTCATCCAGGGCGGAACGGGCAGGGGTGGCGTTAATTAAAGCAGAATATGTGTTTCCTGCACGGACGATGTAGTTTATTATTTTCCCTTTTATGTGGCAAAAAAAAATATATATATATATAGCGCAAACTGGGCGTTGCTTGAATGAACGGTTAAGAGAACATTAGCCGATTGCCTATAATGCATTGCATGCATAATACGACATTAAAGGCCAAGGTCGCCGCCATTTTTGTTTTTGTTTTTTGTAACTTATTACTAAGACTCCTTTTATGGTCTGACTGCGCATCGAACGACTACGAAATAAGAAGAAAAAGAACGCTAATTTATATTTGATTATTATAAATCTTTTTCTACTCTAGCATCTGGCAGAAGAAACTATGTGCCTAAACTAAACTAGGTGCCTATACTAAACTAAACAAACCTTTAAGGATAAAAAGATTTGCTATCGCAATTTTGATTGATGAAGATAGAGCTATATTTCGCTTCAGCTTAAAAGGCCTCTCCAGCTTGAAAATAGCGATTCTAGGTCTTCGCGCCTCCCTAGTTTTACGTACCTTCAATTAGGCTGCAAAATTATGAAACCAAAATGGTTTAGATTTTATAAGGAAATTAACTAGAGAAGCTCAGATCTCCATACACACATTTTCGTTTACGAAACCTGTGACGTAACAGGATACCACAGTCGCTAATCGTGACGTCACGCCCTTTTCGGTTCCCTTCCTCAAGCGGTATTCACACATACGAGAAACCCATCCCTTTGATCCCCGGGATGCGCATCACGTGGTAACTACGTCACGGTTTTGCGCAGAGTCGCGCTGACGCGGACATCCCAGCGGGGTGTGGGGGCTTTTGCTCGGGCGGCACAAACACTCCTCCCTTGGCGTAGGGATCTCTTTGCAATGGGTGGTATTTTGTTCGCCTGTCTCGCAACTTTACCGATTTTGCTAAGCGAGATACCGGCGGTGGCATCGGGACCGGTTAACTTGTTGTTGCGCGTGTCGTGCGAGGCACCCGAACGAGTCTTCGATATTCATCAATGCTGTCCTCAAGCCGCTCCTCGTTCAACTGGGTTTTATTATGTCCTTCGTTGTCCCATCCTATCAAGAAGCACTCTTTTTTTTTTATCAGGAATCAGTTTGTCATATTTTTTATCGAACAGCGCTGTTGCCATAAACGCGTATCGCCGTTCCACGCACGTTTCCATTTTTCTTTCCTCGTCAGCGCGCACCGAGCCCTGTTGTCGAGAATGCGACCGCTAAATGTGTCTGATAAAACTGACATCCCTCTCGGCCCCCCGCCGTTCCCGTGAATGCTTGAGCCAAAGAGGGAATCACGCACGTCCCTGCACGAAAAGCATCCCCCATATGAATACCCCTTTACCAACATCGAGCCACTCTCCCAATGCAACCGAGATGTATGTCGGACAAACTGGCAGATGTCTCAACGATCGGTTGCGAGAGCATCGTAACGGCACGAACAAGGCTGATCCCCAGTCAAGGCCTCCGCGATTTTTCACGCGCTGGTTGCGCTTCTCAGGCCATTGCATTCGCGCAGTAGAGACTGTTACTGCGGAGCGCTTGGTGGCGCTCGCAGCCAAAACCAACAACACAAAGAAATAGCCGCGAATTATCAACATCACCATTATAACCATCCCGATCCTGTTTCTTTCTATATCAATTTGATAGCGGGGTCTCTTTAGCGCTGTCCTGTCTACTTCGTGTCTGTGTCTGTCCCTTGCGCTTTGTAATCTCAGTATGTTGAACCAACTAGCAGCCCATCTTAAAATTTTAGTACATGTATTTTGACTGTTCTCAGCTACACATTAAGGTTGATTTAAAACTCGAAATTATACATTTCGCCGTTCATCACATATTTACAAAAAAAATATCTTGATCTATTATGTATGTCAATGAACGAAACCGAATAATAGATTAATTAATCGATTAAACAGTGGTCGGCAACCAGCGGCCTGCGGGCCGGACCCGGCCCGCGAGGCAGTATCATCCGGCCCCCAGCCCCCAGCGCCCTCTTCCCCCCCCCCCCCCCCCAACGCGGTCAGCTTAAAAGGAAAAGAAAAAGAGATAAAGTGGACTAACTTTCTGCCCGTTGCATGTCGAGAGACATTGTGTATTTCAAAATTCATTTAAGGCAGATCTTAGCCAGGTTCGAGAGTGTTACCACATAGAGCTGGCCGATCTGCAAAGAGATAATAATTTGAAGAGCGCATTTGCAGCAAACGACCTTGTTACATTTTATGCTGGCCTTGCGGATTTTACGTTCATGAATCTTAAGAAACTCGCAGCCACCATGATTACTGTGTTCGGGAGCACATATGTCTGCGAGTAGACTTTTTCACGACTGAAGTGCATAAAATCCAACTTGCGCTCAGGAATGACTGACGAGAACCTCCACAATGTTTTGCGACTCGCAGTTAGTAGCTTGAATGTAGATGTCCGTAGTTTGGCGAGCGCAGTTTTCAACACCAGAAGTCTCACTGAAAGGAGTTTCTAGGTTTTCGTGGAAATGTTGTATCTCATGTTGTGTGTCGTGGAATAAAGAAACTATTCATTTTGAATTTATGTACGTCGATGTAATTTCGTGCAAGTGCTCTTTTCATCTTTTTATTTTAACCCCGCCCCCCCCCCCCCCGGGCTGCTTGCCGTCAGGCCCGTTCCGCCTTGGCTTCGTGGCGACTCGGCCCGCTGCGCCAAAAGGTTGCAGACCGCTGGATTAAAGGATGGCGATTCATCGGGTTAAAACTTTTAATCGACGCCCAGCCTTAGTGGGCGTGGAAATCGCGTTCATTTCATTGTGATGTGAGCTGTGCAAAAGCAAGCTTCCCCCCCCTCCCCCGCCCCCTATCAAGGTTCCCTAGGTCATGTGTCCATCGAATTTCGTTCCATCGTCGTGTGGGGACCGTCGTCAGCACGGTTGCATAGTGAGCCAGTTAACCGCCGGACGCCCTCCAGATTGGACGTACCGCGCAGGGAGACGTCTTCAACCATCGACACGCCAGATGAGACTTTTCGCGATCGCTGTTACTTTTGAAATTAGCGTATTGTGATTAGGTTAATCATAGAAGCTTTATCAGGGATTGTATAAGCTTCCGTAAACCTAAATTTGTGGGCCCTGTTTTTGTAAGCGTTATACCCGGTATTACCGAAGCGATCTGTGCAGACTGCATGCAGTGTAACTAACGTTATGGCTACAAGCAAATTAAATTTTCTTTGTGCTTTTGTCATGCGTCTCCGTCCTTTATCATTGGTCAGACTTTCTATTAGAGCGTGAACCTATCGCTCGGTCAGTGGTCCACTCCTTAACAACGTCACGCCAAAAAGACATCCTTCCCTCTCTCTCTCTTTCTATCGATATTTTTACACACGCGCAAAGGAACAAATGAAGCCAAATAAAGCAACATACCGGGTGTCTTAAATAGCGGCCAGGCTCTTTAAATCGACCGCAAAAATCGGTTTCTTAACCTATCGTACTACGATTTTGTGCAGCGTTGCCCACGGATGGTGCATTTTTTCGATAAAATTTGCAAAGAGAAAACTTATCTGAGGAAAAAGTAAGAAAAGAAAAAGGCTTAACTCCCATAGAAACGCATCGAAGCTATCGGTCTTCAAGCGATAGCTTGAAGACCGGTGCAAGCAAGCTTGCAATATGCCCTATTGTTTGAAGACCGGTGGCTTCGGTGCGTTTCCAAAGGAGTTAAGACTTTTGCTTTTATTACTTTTTCCTCAGGTAAGTTCGCTCTTTGAATATTTTATAGCAAAAATGCACCACCTGTGGGCAACGTTGCAGAAAATCGTAACACAATAGGTTAAGAAACAGATTTTTGCGGTCGATCTGAACAGCCTGGCCGCTGTTTGAGACACGGGGTATGTTGAAGTGGGACGCTAGGCTTAGGCCAGTCCCGCTACGAACGCAAGCACCCGCACAGCGGTTCCGAAGGCGCGTACTTGCGGCAGTTGTTTACTGCAAACAAAGTCGTCTGAGGTGCTCTTCCTCTGTACAGATCGGTGAACGCAGGACGACTCGCACTCAGATAGACGAGTTCGACGAGCTGCACTCGTTGATCACTCCGTGTACGCTGGCAGCCATGTTTGTTATTGTTTGAAACCAAAACAGAAAGGCAATCTCGATACATTTTTGAAAACAATAAAGCCTCTATCTAGATTATGTGTCTCTCAAACATACAGACTTTTGTCGATTACAATACCATTACAGCACGGAAATACGATTTTACAACCAACATTTCACACGTCAATTATCTCTCCAACCAATGAGAGCCCAGAAAGGGTGCTTAGTTTTGCAACCACCATGCAGGACCTAGAGCATTTATATTCCCACCTAGATTGCGCTAACAGCGTAAATATTTCTGAAAAAAAAAACATTTTGCAAACATTTACAACAAAATTATGTCTCCTTTAAACCCTTAAAAAACTTTTTTCTTATTTCAGTGTCTTTTAGTACGGCTGGGCGTCGATTAAATATTTAACCCGATTTATCGCCTCTTTAATCAATTAATTATTCGATCAATCAGCATTATTCATTTACATGGCTAATATTTCTTTTCAAAGTCAAAATTACATATATCTTTTTTGCTGTTGTTGTTCCCTCAGTCGAATACGTGAGAAACGGCATAATATACAATTTCGATTATGAATAAACTTTGATACGTAGTTTGTAACCTTTCGAAGACACTCGCACTCTCAGATTAATGCTTCAGCTGCATGAGGATAAGATGTTCGTTGATAATCTTCTGCAAAAGCGGTCTCATTTGTCCTTTGATTGTTCAGAAAAGTCTCTGCTGCGCTAAGCGTACAGTCGCACGGCGTTGACGCGGCCTTGACACGTGTAACCTTCTGCACTTGTCTGGAGTTGCAAATATCGCCCTTGCAGTTTACTTTAGGATAAAATTTCCTCGAAATTCGCCCTTCATGAAGGTGTATTCGTTCATGTCTGCATGATGAAAGCATTTATTTTTTACTTTCCTTTGGTTCGTCAAATTTTCGCCGATTAACCGGTTAAAAATATTAATCGCGACTAAACCATTAATTCATTAATCGGTAGGTTAATCGATAAATGGCTCACCCATACCTTTAAGGTCGGTTCAGACACCTGCGTTTGGCTGCATTAAGACTGCTTGCGTCTAGCTGTTGCTATGGCGACCCTTACGACGAGCCAATGGGAAGGCTCGGTGCTGCACGACTCAACGCAGCGCAAGGCAGTCAACGCAACTGCGTAAACGAGCATTTAGACGAAAGTGAATATGGGAGGTATGCAGCGTTGACGTGTCATCAGCACGAGCTCTGGGTAAAGCCATCTTATCGTCTGCCATGAACAACAGTTCTGACGGTGCAAAGGGAGTCTTGCGAACGCTCGCTGTAGCGCGCGCTTCACCGCAGAACACACAGCTTTGGACGCCAGTGAATACTTTGTTATTTATGTCATTGGAGGAATATCCTTCTGAACGATGGGTGCTGATCGTTAACGTCAATAGAAGCTGAAAGCCGTTCGATTGGTCTGGAGTTTGATATTAATCGCCACTGAAATATGCAAAACAATTTATTTTTAATATATTGATGGCAAGTTATTTTTGGCAAACACGGAGCTCATTCGCAACGTCAGTCTTTCTAAAAAACATGTTTTTTGTTGGTTTGTTTCACTTCGCATAATCCCCATGATTGCAGGTTCAGAACGACACATGCACTGAAAGGTCTCTCAACTCGTTTGCGCACTTCTATTCTGTTCATTTATTTTTTGTTTGTCTCTCACACGCTCTTACGCCGTATTAACGCGCGTTTCAGCGGGCCTGATTTGGCCCTGCACGGCTTTTCAGCTCTTATCGGCCAGGCGAGTAATGCCCAGGGCTGTGAGCGCATGCGCAGAGGCCAGTCGATTTCGCAAAAAAAAGCTATAAAAAAAAAACTTCGTTTCAGCTGAAGTTTAGATGCAGCCGACGCATATACGAGGTAATGGCACCAATGAACCAGCTTCAAAAGCGCAAGTCACTAGGCCTTTTCTGTTTATGATTGGTTCAGCGATGATAGAACACGTACAGAAACATGACGAACATCATGATGGTGCGCTTTGGACGCCGTCTGATTGATCCCATCAGTTCGTAGCATCGGCTGCGTCTGTGCATCAGGGGAAACCAGACTTGTGCCCATCTTAAATACTCTACTCAAGATACTGTATTTCAAGTACTTTTGGTAGTATCTTGGTATTTCGAAAATACATTTAGTCTAGAGTATTTGCTACTCTATTTTAATTACATTTGTTACTATCTTGTACTCAGTATTTCAACTACAGTTTGCGACTCTGGCAAACAATTTTCTCTGGGGGAATTTACGGAACAAGGGATTGTCAGACTCCAGGACAAAGCTGATCCGATTTCAAACTTGGAGCCAAGTGACCGAACACAGAACAGGAAACAAGGCACGAGCAAAACGCAGTTTCCGAATGCCAGCAAAAGCTGTTTTTGAACGGAACGTCACGCTTAGAGCTAGCAAAGTTCTGGTGACGTGATCCGGATTTTACATTCAGACCCCACCTTTTGTCTGGAGCTAGAGTGGTTCCGTCAGCGGAGCATTGTGACGCGAACGCTCGGAACGATCTCAATGAACCATTTTCGAAAATCGCCGGTTCAGGGGTTCCAGTCTGAAAATGCGCGAAACCTTTTGATGCGAGCACAGGCACTCCTTCGTCCAAAGAAGCGAGACCATGCTGGCTTTATTGATCTGCAGTGACCTAGATTCGGCTTCGGCTCCTTGTGTGCCTATTGTGACTTAGCTTCTGCTCCGAAGCTCGTTCAAAAGCGTTTCTTTCATCCCCTTCCCAATGAGAGCATTGTCTCGTCCTCAAAATTCTCGAGACCAATTTCCTCCCAAGGTGGAGTCCTTTATCGTGGATTTTAATACTGGATATCATGACCATCTTGATCTGAGTACGTCAAAAATGGTTTGAACAGGTGAAGACAGGGACAGGGGAAAGGGGTTTATAAGCGGTTTTGTGGACATTCTCCGGTGTTTCCTGTTTCCCTCTTGACCTTCCTAATATTTGTTTTTGGCAGTTCGAAGGTACAGGTGCTCCTTCTCGCTTTTAAAAGGAGGGACAAAGTACTCTCTCTTGAGCCTGCACGTGTGTCGTTCGCTCGCGTACTTATAAAGAAGACTGGCTACCTGATCAACCTTTAGGTCGGCTGTTATGAATAGGCAATGCCGGGCTACATGTCAAGTCCCCGGGCAGGGCATATTACAAGCTTATTGCGGAATTCGTCATTAGCCGAGCATGCCGTCAAACTGAATCATGGCAGGTATCATATCTACAATACACGAGTCCCGTTTGTTCCTAAATTAGTTCGGCACGCATTATGTGGCATGTTCCGAATTATATCAGAGTAAACATCAATTGCAGCAGCCAAGGCACTTCTTGAAGGTCATAAGGATTACAGATGAGTTTTACTTTATGAGAAGTCATCACAAATAGAGCACCCCTTTCTGACCTTTTATTCTTGTATTACAAGCTTGCAAAGCTTGCCTGGTGTCTTTGAATGTAAGTTAATTACTTTTTCAAAGTATTTGTACTTTACTCAAGACAGTTTGTACTAAAAGTAACTTGAATACTATCCTAAACACATTTTTATATGGGTATTTAGTATCCCATCTTAAATACATTTGTTGGGTATTTGGCACAATACTGGGTGAAACGAAGTATACGACGCCTGCTCAAAACGGGCTCGACGGCCCAGGGTAGACATGAGCTTATTTTTTCATCCGGGAGAACTTTGACATCCAGGGAAAAATAGTTTGTCTACTGCAGTCAACAAAACGTTGTTGAACACAGATTGTTGTTTTTGATTATATTTTATTACTTTTTTGTCTGTTTTCGCATTATCTAGAGCAGTGGTACTGAAATGTGGGTTCGCGAACGATTTGGCGTTCGAGGACACT
The DNA here is from genome assembly GCA_037355805.1 of Ixodes ricinus. Classification (NCBI taxonomy): domain Eukaryota; kingdom Metazoa; phylum Arthropoda; class Arachnida; order Ixodida; family Ixodidae; genus Ixodes; species Ixodes ricinus. The sequence continues at coordinate 14,790 of JAZHYW010030046.1, forward strand.
TTGGGGTTCGAGGACATTTCGGGGTTCGAGGACATTTCGGGGTTCGCGGACATTTTGGGGTTCGCGGACACTTTGGGGTCCGCGAAGCCCGGCCTCATCAGTCAAGCCAGGCAATAAACGTTTACTTTTTTTTATCAGATTGTGAAGAAACTTTTCAATTTTCGGGTGAGTTTTCTCGTGTGTGTGTCAAGAAGAGAAGTCTGCTTCACACTAACTGTTGGTTATATATTCATTTATTAAATTATTATCATAATTAACGTACACCTCTCCCTTCCTTTAAACACGAACGGGGTCCTCCATCATCTTCGCCGATCCACGAGGCGTCCGCGAAACATCAATGGTTGGGAACCACTGATGACAAATATATATTCCTTAAGCCCTTCAAAAAGCAGATCTCTTTTTACACTGGCTAGCAAATATGAGCGAGAAAAAGTAGTTACCGAAAGAAAGTAACGAAATACGTTACTCGTTACTTGCAAATAAAAGAAACGCGTTACCGACTTACGTTACATCAAAATGAAGGGAACGCACTACCGTTACCGTCAATGTCAAAATGCCACGCACGTTACTTTTGAATTACATTTTTCTTTAAATCACGCAGTAACACGTTTTATTCTTTTGATGTTACACGTGAGCATAAGCACCATATTTCCAGAAACATTGTGTACAACCAGAAACTGAACATAATTACGTTATCTTTTTAATGGTTTCACCTAAACACTCACAAAAAAAAACGCCCCGAAATTTAAAAAAAATACATACATATATAGCTTGGCGTTTAGGAACACCAAAAAAGTTGAAGTGCAATTTTTTGTTTGTCTTGGGAAGTATATGAAACAAGTTACGTAACTACGTTTCCCGTTACCGTTTTGAAAATGTAACGATTTCGATACTTACTTTGTTACCACCAACACTGGAAACGAAAAAAAATGTGTTGGGAGAAAGTTTTGCATTCGATAAACACTCCAAGAAATATGGTGCACCAACTTTCCCGGAAATTACTGAGAGAGCGAATCGAAGCTAAAAATATGTCAAGACCTATTCTTGTTTTTAAGCAGGCAGTGGAATGACACATACTGTGACTTCATGAGCAGTGTAACAACGTGTTATTATGTCTGAACATATTTCCAACCTCGACATTTGCCGACCTCCTTCCGTGGATTCGAGCAATGGAACTTTTTTCACATAAAAACAACACCAAGTGGCTAAAATTCCAACTACGGTTGGTAGATGGAACGGGAGCTTCGATACCTTTCCTGCCTTCTCTGCGGCAGGACCGAGTCGCAGTAGACGCAGGAGAGGTAGTGCAACCATTCTTCCGGACACCAACCGAAGTTCGAGCTTTCGCCGCTGCGGGAGGAAGACCCGCGCATGTGCAGAACCCTTCTTGAAAAGGTCCATTGGCTCTTTCAAGTCCTTTGCGTGAAAAGAGACGCACTGCATTTTTTAAGGTTCACAGTAATTTACTCCAAGAACGCGAAACAATTTTGTTTCGGTGTAAAAATAAAAGGAAACGAGACTACGAGTGTCATTTCATTGAAGACGCATGCACATTTGGGGAACTTATGCTATTTAAAGAAACTAATAATCTTTAGAGCCGCAAGAGCTTACATACAAGCTGTCAAAATAATTTACAAGACGCGTCGCTGAGTACCAAGTTTTAGTCGGCTCTTTAAGACGATAAGAAAACATAAACAAACCCCAAATAAACAAACCGTGAAGTGTTAACGGCGCTAAGGTTTCTCTCTTTTTCTTGTTCTTATTGATGTTTGTAGCTTGGCTCTATATGCACTTCCATGGCTGTTTAGCACAGACCGTTTCAGCGCTGGCGTCGTCATCTTGAATGTCGAAACTTCCGGCGCGACGGAAAGCATCGTCACGCTCTCGCGACGCCGCTGGCAAGTGCTCAGTTTTAATCGCGACTACCGTTTATTCTACTGCATTTTCTGGGTTTTATTACTTGCCTTACGTTGTAATAGCTTGATTTTTTTTCTCGCCCTGCATACCGGATATTTAAACTACGTAACTATGAACGAAAAAAAAATTATAGTTTTGCGTGTTGAAACATTTCCGTCTTGTTTCTTGCGCGTGTTTACGACTGGAAGAGTTGGTGCTGGACTTTCAAATGAGCCATGAACATGGTTAACGACGCATGCAGACGAGCATATTTACGCACACAAAAACACATACGCAGCTACTAGCACACACCGCACAAACACACGCACAAACGCACACAGTCACGCATGCCAAAACAATTAGACGTTTACACTTATATGTAATGCGAAATTAGAGCGCAGCTCTTGAGGTGTTTTAATTTTGCAACATACGGTGGTAAAGAATTTGAGAAAGAAATATGTATATATAAATATACAGGGTGTTTCACGTAAGAGTGAGAAAAATTCCTACATTAGTGTAGTCGAGGTAAAAAGATGATTTTCTCGGCACCAGATTACTCATGGTGGCGGACGTCAGAAAATGCGCGAAACTTACCAATAAGTTATTTAATTTATTAAAATGACAAATTAATCGTTGGAAACAGCGCGAAAAACAGAAGAGGACGAGGAAGAAACAGATGGGACGACCGCTGACTATCAACTAAAAAATGTTTATAGGAAAATATATGAAAACGACCATTAATCTTTGGTAGCACACCCCTGTCTGCGTCTCACGAGACAATATATAGCAGCGTGATAGCACGTGTTAAACGCGAGAAAAAGTGAAATCATACTAGCCCAAATCCAAAAACGCCCCCTCATTATTTAGCAGTGCCAAAGACGGTAGGCTGGCACAAGAGGCTACCGCCTTTTTTATTTGGTATGCCTCTACTATCTCTCTAGACACTTGGTCCCTGTGCTTGAACAAAACTTCAGTGTCACTCAATCTTGGCTCACAATTACAGTCGCGACAATGCATCGCGACATGAGACTATGCACACCCTTTCAAAGAACTCTGGTGCTCTCTTAAACGGATGTTTAAACAGCGAGCCGCTTGACTGTTTGAACATCCGTTTAAAAGAACACCAGAGTTCATTGAAGGGGTGTGCATACTCTCATCTTGCGATGCATTGCCGCGACTGTAAGTGTGAGCCAAGATTGAGGGACACCGGAGTTTTCTTCAAGCACAGGGATCAAGTGTCTAGAGAGATAGTAGAGGCATACCAAATAAAAGGGCGGCAGCCTCCTGTGTCAGCCAACTGTCTTTGGCACTGCTGGACAGTGAGGCTGCGTATTTTTGGATTTGGGATAGCATCATGTCATTTTTTAACACAGAACACAATTCAGAGTTTAATGATGAACACCTAAAAGGTACTGCAGCTAACGCCGCGTCACACGTGAAAGATTCTTCCTATTTTCTTAATTTAATTAATGGTGCGCAAATTAATTTTATTTTGAAACGAAGTATTACTAGTAGAAATGGGCGTAGTCTCATTATACAAAAATATACCACATGATGAAGGATTACAAACTGTTCTAGATAGCGTTGATGACTCTGAACTGGCTGTGAGTAAGAATGTTCTAAATAGTTTTATGTATTTAACATTGAAACACAATAATTTGACATTTCTAAATAACCACTACTTACTGATTCATGGCGGAAAGATGGGATAACCTTCTTTTCCATCTTCTGCAAACATCTACATGAAGGTTTTAGAAGAACGTTTCTTAAACTCATTTCAAAACAAAACACTTTTTATAAACGTTTTCTAGACAATATATTTATACTTTGGAATAATGGAGAGGAAAAAATTCTTGAAATTATTATTTTCGCAGACAGTTTCAACACAAATACTAAATTTCCACACAAGTACTCTGACACAGAAATAGACTTCCTAGATGTTAAGCTGAGGACAGCAGAAAATAATTTATAAACGACTTTATATAGAAAGCCTACAGATATATTTCAGTTCTTACATTATAAAAGTTGTCATCCTATATAAAACAAAAAAGGCATACAATACAGCCAA
>JAZHYW010030047.1:0-37321 GCA_037355805.1 Ixodes ricinus
CAGTTGAACGAGGAGCGGCTTGAGGACAGCATTGATGAATATCGAAGACTCGTTCGGGTACCTCGCATGACACGCGCAACAACAAGTTAACCGGTCCCGATGCCACCGCCGGTATCTCGCTTAGCAAAATCGGTAAAGTTGCGAGACGAGGCGAACAAGATACCACCCATTGCAAAAGAGATACCTACGCCAAAGGAGGAGTGTTTGTGCCGCCCGAGCAAAAGCCCCCACACCCCGCTGGGATGTCCGCGTCAGCGCGACTCTGCGCAAAACCGTGACGTAGTTACCATGTGATGCGCATCCCGGGGATCAAAGGGATGGGTTTCTCGTATGTGTGAATACCGGCTTGAGGAAAGGGAACCAAAAGGGCGTGACGTCACGATTAGTGACTGTGGTATCCTGTTACGTCACAGGTTTCGTAAACGAAAATGTGTGTATGGAGATCTGAGCTTCTCTAGTTAATTTCCTTATAAATCTAAACCATTTTGGTTTCATAAGTTTGCAGCCTAATTGAAGGTACGTAAAACTAGGGAGGCGCGAAGACCTAGAATCGCTATTTTCAAGCTGGAGAGGCCTTTTAAGCTGAAGCGAAATATAGCTCTATCTTCATCAATCAAAATTGCGATAGCAAATCTTTTTATCCTTAAAGGTTTGTTTAGTTTAGTATAGGCAACCTCTAGTTTAGTTTAGGCACATAGTTTCTTCTGCCAGATGCTAGAGTAGAAAAAGATTTATAATAATCAAATATAAATTAGCGTTCTTTTTCTTCTTATTTCGTAGTCGTTCGATGCGCAGTCAGACCATAAAAGGAGTCTTAGTAATAAGTTACAAAAAACAAAAACAAAAATGGCGGCGACCTTGGCCTTTAATGTCGTATTATGCATGCAATGCATTATAGGCAATCGGCTAATGTTCTCTTAACCGTTCATTCAAGCAACGCCCAGTTTGCGCTATATATATATATATTTTTTTTTGCCACATAAAAAGGAAAATAATAAACTACATCGTCCGTGCAGGAAACACATATTCTGCTTTAATTAACGCCACCCCTGCCCGTTCCGCCCTGGATGAGCATCTTACCGGCATGCGGTCGTGTACCACTAGTGCGTGGTGCACGTTAAAGGCCCCAGGCTAGCGGTTGTACCGCACTGACCCAATTGCTCATCTACATCTGAGACGCGAGACGCCAACTGAGGCAGACTGACTTCCGGCTGTATAAATATACACACAACAATTTACTTTGCTTTGATTAATGCAAGGGTGCAGGCGAGCTGGACAGAATAAACGATAATAGTCCTGCGGTGGTTTTTTGTGCAGCGTACTTGCTGGTTGTTATCGATGTTAACTCTTTTGCTTACCCTGGACAGCTTGTTACGAGCCGAAAAGACTATAATAATCAGATTTTTTCGGTTCCCGATCTTGTTTAGCACGTGGGATACGTTGTGAAGATAGAGCATGATTACTTCTCTTTTTTTTCTGTTCCTTAATTGTTTATCAGTGTCATCATTTCCTCGCTTTATATTTTTCAGATAGTTTTCAGCTACGGAAGTTGATAGGATTGCGGAGTAGCCTGCTGCAACCAGAGAATTGGTGTGTCACACGAGGTATATTTTCCCGCTAAATTTAACGGGGAAACTAAATTGTTGTATAAGTCAAGTGACGTAGGGTCACGGGACGTCAATTTGCCCCGCTAAATTTGGAAGGAAACTGGATTGGTGTCAAGGCCACGAGACGTGAATTTTCCCGCTAAATTTAGCGGGTAACTGAACTGTCGTCGATTTCCCGCTAAATTTAGAGAGGAAACCGAATTGATGTTTTGGTCACAAAGGTAAAGCTTCCCGCTCAAATTAGCGGCGAAGCTGAGTTGAGGTATAGGCCACGTGCCTTCGATTTCCCCAAAGTGACGTAAGGCGACGTCAAGTGACGCCATAATTTCCCCACTAAATTTAGCGGAAAACACACGGACGGACGGACAAATGGACGGATGTACAAAATTTTAGAATTGGGGGGGGGGGGGGGGGGGGGTAGCGTAAAAATAAAATCATTTCATGCTTTAAAAGGCAATCTACGGATCAGACATAATCCTATCAAAATATTATTAATCCGTTTGAAGAACCCAACTGCTACGAAATAGCTCGCAATTCCTCTCGTCTTGTTCTGCTCGAAGAGAACTTTCCAAGATTTTGAGCTTACGCGGTGATGAGGAAATACTTGCACCGGAGCCGAGAGATTTGTTTTTATTATGAGTTTTCCTTCGTGTTACACAGTCGTTCCCCTTACCTCGAGTGCTGTCACTCGGAGAGGTCTTGGAAAAAAATCGATATGCCTGAGACGTCCACCATACCTACAAGCAAGAGCTCAAAATCAGTTTTGTTGTATATTTTTTCCCTGCACCACGTTCGATGTATTTGCCTCGACTGTAGCTTCGACGACTATCCAGAGTCTTTTATTTATATTACAAAAAAGAAAAGAAAAAAAATAACACTTACAGATTCTTTTTTTTTCTTCATACATGGAGTATTTATACACTGAAATTTTTATGCGATCAGAACTCCTTCGAATTTGGATCACCCCATCCATCTCTCCACAAACATATTTATATTCTCTCTTTTTTCGCCCTCTTTTTCATTCTGCGCAAAAAATTAGTTTTTTCCTCCGATTTTTTAAATTTTGTTTTGCACAGGGTGGGAAAAATTGGTGCTCGTCGTGAAATTCCTGCCCGTTTTGAGACTGTGCTCTGCTTCTTTCACCTTACACCTTAAAACATAAATCTGATCGTAAAAGAACACTAAGGGGTTTTTCGGCTTGTCCATATTTTGCACTCCAACAATTTATTTTAAGCACCCCCGAGGGGTTCTTCGTGAAAAAAGAAACCTCAAGTTGGTTCTTTTAAGCTCTTTTTTTTTTGTTATGCGAAAGAGTTCTTGCTCGCTTATTGTCCTTTCTAGTGCTCCAGGGGGCGACAGTACTTGGTGCGAAACCGCTCTTCACGAGTTGAAGGAGTTGTTCGGGCGTCGAAAAACCTTTCAAGTACTGAATATTTTTTTTTAAAGTGTAATATAGACTTAAGCGCACGCTGCGAGCAGACTTGGCCAGTCCAACACTGTGAGCGTGTCAGGTGACCTCGCACCCTGCGCGCGCCGGGTTGCCCCACGTGAAAGTCACGTGACAGTCATTCCGCGGTTGATTGGTTCCGACGGGTTATAGTGTCCGCTGCGGTACAACGTAAGATAAAACAGGGTGTAGGTTCTTGTTCGAGACGACCGCTTTTGTAGTCTCTGACGTGCTCGGAAAACGAACATACAGGGTATCCCAAGAAAAGATAATTTACTAAATTTTTTTTTACCGAAAAAAAAATTGAAATAAACGAAAAATCGTCTGACGCTTATTTTCCGTCCAAAATGTTGCGCAAAAATGGCGGCCGCCGGTGCTCTCGAATACGTGTAGCTGGCTAGCGCCATATATAGTTACCGAGAACGGGCCTCATTTGTTCCCGTTGAAATGTTCAGAAAATCACTTGTGACTTATGATGGAAATCCCGGATGAGTTGGAAACTTTGACACCTGGTTCAGAACGCTATATGGCGCTACATTTCTGTGGGGAATGAGCGTTCGGCGACGCATAATTTATAATTGAGATAAAAAAAAATAGAAAAAGTGACATTGTTAAGGTTTTGTTGGGGACACGCTGTACGTACTGTACAACTTTGCAAGGGGGATCCCGGCTTAATCTCGAACCGCGCGCGAAGGTGAGGCGGACCTACCCTCCAGTCATGGCGTTCGCTGCCTGTCGTACAATGTTGCCAATTAAGCGACTCTTGCTGAAACATACACCACTTAGCGCAGAAAGAAATTTAAAACAAAACAAAACATTATTTTTAAAACATAAAGGTGTCAAATCGAAAAAAATAACAAAAATATATGAAGTCTCAAAGCGCTCATCAGAATGCGTCAGCCGCATTCCGATTACTTGTAACTTCGTTACTTCTTTCGATGTTCCCGTGTTTGCTGCGCAGAGACCTTAGTCTCGAGTCGATGATTTTTTTCCTCGCCACTGACAACTTCTTTTTCTCTTGGGCTCTCGGCTTACGATCTGCTTAGCGCGCTGCCAGATTATCACTGCGCGCACGTATATGATCCGATCAAAACGGGTATTCCGATCACCTGCGCCAGCTGGCATCTTCAAACGAAGTTGGACATGATACAGTTACCTATTGTTAATACGTAGACCCCTGCATATGCGCGGATTACCCACGGATCATCCGCAGATATCTGTATAAACTGGAGGATGAGGATAAAAATTTATCAGATTTGTCGGATTGCGGGTCGGATGCGGATGCCAGGGGCTGCGGATGCGAATATCCGCTGGTCCGGATCTACATTTTTGCCGAGGCGGCCCACAAACGTGTGCGACCGCACAGTGTTGAGTGAATTAGTGAGTGATACTATGAAGTGCACCATCGAATGTATTGCGGGAGCAAACTACTCTCTTGGATAAAAAAGTGCCATTCGGAGAGAAAGTTGTTCTTCACGTCAAAAAAGATTTTATTCTCACCAAAGATCGCTTTAGAACGTTCTATCTCGCCAAAAACGGAATCCATAGATTAAGTAAAGAATGCAGGGGCATCAGCCGTCCTGGGAAAGCGTGTGCTTGTTTGACAGAGCGGAAAACGTTCTTTGAGCAAAGAAAGCTCAAAACGCAGAAAACACAAGAAAGTAGAAGCCCGCAAGTGGCTCCTTCGCCGCCAGCATGAGTTTTCGCGCCTTATTCTTTTAGCGCAGTTCGTGCATGCCACCCTAGCATCGAGTGCATCCAGAGAGAGAGACTTCTCACTGGCGGGTAATATTTTAAGGCAGTCTAACTAGTCTGAATCTCTCCATGTTGACGATATTCTCTTTCTTCTATACACAGCAACCTCGACAAGTGAAACGCTGCGTATGTGTACGTTTTCTATTTCTCGACAATTGGCACTGAGTTGTTACGGTTCCGAGCATGCAGTTAAGGGTTAGTGTTTAGAACTGAAACCTGTATGAGGTGTTAGTGCCATATTGAATATTGTGATATTTCCCCAGTGTTTTTTTACTCCAGCCTTACCACATAAACAGTAGAACTTTGTTGCGGCGACTGAGCGCCTTTCTTCTCCCACTTTTTTATTGCTTCGCCTAAATGAAATGACACAATTTTATTATTTAGTCCTTTGTTAATTTTCATGCTTATGAAATTGTGCCGTCTGCTTGAACTGGATTTTACAAAGCAAAAGGAAATTAAATATTAAATTTTCCCTTTCTCTTGAAAGCATCTTGTTGGACAGAGTGTCAGTGTCACGGACTCCCAAGACGATCTCATAACTGCGATCATCTTTCCAGCGATGCGAAGAGTCCCTGGAAGGATGATCGCTTATTTTATAAGTACGATAAAATGACTCTCACCGTATTCTGACACGAAGGGTTCTTTTGTACGAAGCTAAGCAGACGGCTTATAGGATACCATTCTTATGATTTTTTTTATATGCGAAAGCATCATTTGTTTAATGGAGTGAAGCCGGCGTTGTCTGTAGCAGCGACAACACGGCACGTAAATTCCGTCTGTAGCAGCGAAAAACGGCACTTCAATTCCCATTGGTTGAAGCGAAACGGCACCTAAAGTCCCATTGGCCAAAATCACAGCAACGCAGACGCTTCGTCAAGGAAGCCGACGGGGCGCTGAAGGTCAAAGCGGACGCACCTCAAAAAGAAAACACAAACAGAAGCAGAGCAACGCAGATGCATCCTCACGGAAGCCGTGGAGCCGGCGGGGGTGCCGCGCCTGCGCAGTGGGAGAGCGTGATGTCACCGTCGGAGTGCCATACATGAAAAACGAAAACGTGGTGCTCTGCTTGTGGGAATGCGCTGCGTGTAGGAATGCTTTCTCAATCCTACACGTAAGCACTATTAAAGAGAACACTGACATCGCCTCAAAATTTTATTATCATTTATTATGTTTTGCGTTAGGCGATTTATTATGGTGTCAGAAGACTACCCATTCAATGTTTTGCTACAACGTCACACATCTTTTTAATAAAGTCAAAAAACGCAACTGCTTGAAACCGAAATCGAAACTGGACTGGGGAGGAAGAAGAAATATAGAGGAGGAGAGATGTGGCAAAAGTCGTGTGACTACGCAACATTGTTTTTTTTTTTTTGATCAGCGTATATGCAATTTTTTAATAATCCCCCAATAATGGGTGTCATATTTTTAGTCTATTTTAGTATTGAGTGTGTGCCTTCGGTGACCCACGACTTTGATTATATTTGGTGGTTGTGTCTAAACCACAGAAAACGGCACGTGACCACGGAGAAGAGAGTGAGCGCGACTCTAACCGGCCTGTTCTCGATCGGCGGTTTTCGGGCGGAAAGGAAACGAATTTCGAGCCACGAATTGTTTTCTGGGTAGTTGGGCTCTCACATGTCATTTGCAAATAAAAACCTTGGCGAGCATGCGCACCCTGTCAGTGTCCCGTTTAGTGTCCAAATTCTTATTGATGCTAGAGTTTATGATGTAAAATGAATGAGCGGATTAAAGATCGAATGCGGTTCCGAGTTTTGCGGATGCGGTTTGGATGGGGATACAAAGTCTGCGGATGCGGATTGGATGCTGATGATCAAAACGTTATCCGCCCAAGGCTCTATTAATTTAGACATTCCCCCAAAATATCGTCTACGATGAGAGTAATAGCAAAAAAAGAAATGCATGAATTTACCCAGTTTGTCCCTAAATATTTTGTCTAAATAGCGGGGTTTGAATATTAAAAGCGCGATGCAACGATTTTCAATTGGAATGTTTTTGTTTTTTTCACTTCACACGAGCTTCCTGGCACTAGTGAGACTCAAGGATACCCACACGCAACTCCACTGGCCAAGAAACTCCTTTGTTGCAGTGTAATTTCAAAAACAAAAGCGTTCGTTTTCATTTATTCTCTCCTTTGCGAAACTTCATGACGTAACTGGGGGACCGCAGTACCCCTTAGGGGCGATATTTGAATGCGGCTCATAAATTGGACCCGGACATTGCGTGCGCTCTCAATTAGGGCTCGAGAAGCATTTGGGTAGTGGCCCGTGTCCAATCGCTGCATGCAATGACGACAATTCACGAACCATAACAATGTATTGAACTCAGCGCGTGTCCTGTGCCTTGCCAACCCCAACGCGTGGCTATGATCAACATTGGCGGCATGTAATCATCTCCAGATCACGTGGTCGCTTATTCTAGCTGCGAGTTGAGGGGTGAACGCTGCTCGTTTGTCTTTCATTTCTTCTGCGACTTCGATTGCGTGGGGTGAAAAATGATCACGTGTTTCATGGGTCATTAACGTCAGGGATCCGTTCTAAGCGGTATCTGCGCAAAGAACAAAATCATTGCATCGCCCCTTTAACAATATATGTATAAGACAGGCTCGTACGATCAATAGATTTATTATAATTTACGCCAGAGGTCCAACTGGCACTAGTGTGCGGTCTCAAATTGAACCAGACGGCAACCAGTCTGAAATTGATTTCCGGTAATGCATTTCTATGGGAAAAAGCGAGCAAGAGAAAATATCACGCATAATTCGTACGTACTAGATAGCTTAGAACATTTCTCAGTCATGTAGAAACAAATATTAATCAACTACGGCGTGTTTTTTTTGTGTGTTTTTTTAGAGCGCCGTTTTTATGTTTTTGTTTCCGGGTTTCGCGGCGTCGGCGTAACCACGCTAAATTTAGCGGGAAAATAGACTTCGCATGACCTCAACACTAATTCACTTCCCCGCTAAATTTAGCGGGAAAATGCAGTTTCTCAGCAAGATTTAGCGGACGACTTCAGTTTCTCCGCTAGTTTTAGCGGAAAATTGACGTCACGTGACGTCAACACCGATTGAAATCTCCGCTAAACTTAGCGTGGAATTGAATTGGCGTTGGTATCACGTGACATCAATTTTCCCGCTAAATCTAGCGGAGAAAAGGAATTTAATCATAGGTGACATGCCACCAAGTCACATGTGACGTCATTTTCCCCGCTAAATTTAGCGAGGAAACTGAATTGGCTTTGAGGTCACGTGGCTTCTATTTTTCAGCTAAATTTAGCGGGGAAACTGTGGAAGGAGGGAAGAGTACGGAGGAGGAAGATGGGAGGGTGCGCAGGAGGAGGAGTAGGGGAAAGGAGGCGAGGAGGAGGGGGTACGCGAGGAGGAAAGGCAATCTCCCCTTTCCGTACCCTCCCTCCTCCTCCTCAAGAGCTGCGCTCTAATTTTGCATTACATGGATTTGGAAACGTCCTTCATTTTTCCCCCCAAATTTATGGCATTAAAAACGGTGCTGAAATGGCTTCGTGCATGTATTTATATACACTGTCCGACACTGTTAGCGCGAACACGGCTTTGCGCACTTTTCTGCAGGTTACGTGAAAAAGGAACGAAGAGTATCTCGAAAATCAGGAGAGACGTAAAGAACTACGCATTAACGCTGAATCAGTAGCTACCTTTGCATGTAGACGATCAAAATGAAGTAAAGCCAAGTAATGAGTGCGATTTGCAATAAATAACATTCGTTTTATTCACTCTGCGGCTTATATATGCGTGCAAAGGTAAGTTTGTTGTAGCGTTCAAAACGCATATCTGCATGTACGAAAACTTTTAAAATAAGGAAACCCAGAAAACTCTAACCGCCGGATAAATTCGGCACAATAATAAAAATGAAAACATCTTTTTAGGTGTGCGTACTTTTACGGTTTTACATGTTTTGACCGCTCGTTAACGGGGGTAATTTTAGTGACATAAGAATCTCGCAGGTTATCAATGATTAGCGTCATCGAGATGTTGGCAACAAACCCTACGTTGTTTTCGACTAGTATCATTGCTTAGATTCGTCGCTTGTCTTTGCACACTTGCTGTGGAACCTAGGACTGGGCCCGGAATAAAAGAAAGTTAAACATCGCTCACTGATCGGAAAAATACTGTAAATAAAGAAATCTTACTTGTATAATATTAATGAAGTTACCCATATACTACTCGATACGACTCAAGTAACAAAGGCATCGTTTTTAGTTTCGTCGAAGAGACAAAAACACGCGCGTTTTCGCATAGGAATGTACAGGAGCACCGCAAAAGTGGATTGGTTGCATTATGCTTCAATTTGAAACTGGAACTCCCATGGACACTTGCGCCAGTAGAACCTCTAGCGTACGTTTTAATAACTCTATGGTACGATCATTCCCATCATCGGATAATCCACCTTTGTGTGAGGTCCAAAAACTATCGGTAAGCACAAGAACAACAAGGACAACAGCAAAAGGGACAACACAATCATCAGCAAGAAAAGCAACAGAGAGCGCGAGAAAAAAAAACAAAAAAACAAGAACGAGAACAACAGCAAGTGCAACAGCAGGAACAACGACGAGAGCAATAACGAGACAAAAAAACAAGAACAAGAGCAAGCAAAACACAGAGAAAAACAACAAGAACAATAAGGTCAAGCGCTACACAAGAACAACTACAGCAACAAGAACCACAGCAAGAATAATAAGAACAACAAGACCGACAACAAGAACAACTATAACAGCACCAAGAACAACAAAAACAGCAATAGCGACAGCAAGAGCAACAAGAGCAAGAAGAGTCGCTACGAGTATAACAACAAGAACAACAACAAGATCAGGTACAAAAACAACAAGAGCGACAACAAGAGCTACAACAAGAACAGCGAGAGAAACAACAAGACCAACAGTACGTAACAACTCTGAAATGTACACCTACGTGGTCATTAAATATCCTGTCAACAAATCCAGGAGGCTGATCCGCCCGCTTTTCAATGCGCTTTCGGAATGCGGATACCACAGCCGCCGGAAGAATCGACTTACAAATCCCGGGAAGATCGGATGTCGCGAGTGCCAGTCCCTTTGCTGCCATCCGTTCGTCATTGATTTTTCTTTCCTGCTGCACAAAGACATTAAGGCGTCATATTTCAGAAAACATTGTCTTGGGGTCATCATATAAATTCAGTGATAATTAAACTGTCGCAGATACTTGGCGTGACATATTGGAACAGGCATATACTTCCACATAACATCATGATCTTAATATATAATTCACCATTTCCTTCAAGAGTCAACTATAGACTGTCATTTAGTCTGGGCTTCGTCCACGCAAAAATTCTGCTGAAAATACATCTATTAAAAAAAGGTTTCTGTAAATAATTAAAAGGTGCCTTATCACCATCACACGCAATCCCTATTTGCAAAGTATAATGCAATTTCGATAACAAAAATATATTATTTCAGCCTCTGCAAGCAATATACACAAGAAGCGAGAAATAACATTTACTTAGCAAAACTAAGAACACATATGTTACAGTATACAACACGCGAAAAAAATGAGCCTTGGAAAATATACACCTGCAGAACAACACACGGCTTAGAAATGATGCAAAACAAATCACCAAGATTATTAAATAAATGGCATGACAAAAATATCCAGCCAGAACATACGTCTTTTAAGGAGTAATTTTTTTCAGAAGGCTTTAAACTCTTATATTGGGCGAAAAAAGGGGATATAACTTGTTTCCCGAAACTTCTATTAGCTAATTTTTTGTTTATATTCTTCTATATGAATCAAAGGCCTTGTCACTATGTGTTAATTTTATTTCTATTATGTATAGTTTATTATCTATTTATGTGAAAAGATTCCTCATTGTGTTCAACTTTTATTTCGATTACATATAGTTTATCATCTGTGTTATCTTTGCCCTAAAGCTTCTAGTATAAAAGCCTTCGGCTTCGTCAAGGTGTCTATTTGACAGCTTTTCCTGCAGGCCTCACAGGCGTCGGGTGTTTGCTTCTCGCAATGGAACGCGTTCGACGGGTTTAGTGGAGACAAAGGCTGCTAGTGTTAGGTCTACCCACTATTCTCTCCAATCAGAGCTCGGCGTTCGTTCCCACGCGCTCTCCGTCTCCTCCTCTCCCTCGGTTTCTCGGTGGACAGGGGGCGCTAACACACGCGGCGCCATAGAGTTCATGTATATAGCTACCTACGGTAGCAAAGTTGCGCATTCAGCCTCAGCGGGTGCTTTGCTCCTCACGTGACTTCGATGCTTTCTCCTCGACCCTCGATGCTTTGCTCCTCACGTGACTAAATTTGGCGAACAGCGGCGCCGCGCGCGCCGCCGCGCATAGAAAACAGGAGAGGAGAAGAAGGAGGCGAGAGCGGGGGAACATACGCCGGGGCGCGAGCAACGTCGGCGGAGCGACCGTAAAGGTGGCTTTCTTGCACGAACAGAATGCTTTGCTCCTCACGTGGTGGATCTCGGCGAATAGCGGCGTGGCGGCGCGGGGAAAACAAATGCGCAACTCTGCTCCTCCTTCGGGGGAGCTAGCATATCGAGCAAGGAAGTTATAAGTACTAGAAGGGAGCACGTTGCAATATTGGTGAAGCCTAGTTACAGTGAACTAGAATATAGGGGTAGTGGAAAAAGCGTCGGCGCCGACCCATTGGCTGTGTGAAGCCAGAAGTGTAGACTGCCGCGAGTGGCGCTGTTGTCGAAATCCGGAGGACTTGGCTACTGTAACATGGGATATGGCGTCGCGTACGTTCTCAGATGGTTCCTGTGGTGTCTGTGGTCGTTTTCGCGATTTGTTTTCGTGAATGTCAAGGGCTTGGCATTGTGATTACATTGGTTCGAGTCTTGTCGCTAAGCAATGAAAACGAAGAGAAGAAGACGGATCCACACCGCTACGCGCCAGCATACAAGACTGGTTACCCCGGTTTTCACTACATTGCCCAAGTAAGCATTAAACATTAATTCATAGACGTTGAAACACCCATAAAGCATACATAGGCCACACTAATGAACCGCTAAGATCAAAAACAGCTACGCTTGGCGCGAACTTCGCTGGCAGGAGTGCTCCGGAATCGAACACCAGCGCTACCTGGTAGGTTCTACACGAAGCGCCTCACCTGGATGCCGGCTATTTTTCCACTACTTCTATTCTAGTTCACTGTAGCCTAGTCATAAAAAGTCTAAACGATATTGTGCCCTGCGTGACCGCAGATCTCTCTGGCGATTGTTGCGCGTGACGTGTCACGT
Source organism: Ixodes ricinus (assembly GCA_037355805.1). Lineage (NCBI taxonomy): Eukaryota > Metazoa > Arthropoda > Arachnida > Ixodida > Ixodidae > Ixodes > Ixodes ricinus. The sequence goes on from JAZHYW010030047.1 coordinate 12,096, forward strand.
GCGGGATGGATGGTTGATTGTAGGAGAATTCCTTGCAGGCTTGCGCGCGCTCCGTCCGGTTGGTTTTATCAGATCCAAGGCTAGACGAAGGCGGTCACGTGATGTGGTCATGTTGGGCCGATAAGTGAGGAAAGTAAGGAGGAAAATGAGAAAAAGGCGAGGCGTCAAGGGAGCATGGCTTATGGAAACTACGCGGTTGACATCATGCCCTCTCCCCTCGTTCTATTCTCCATGATATCGAGGAACTCTACGGCGCCATCTATGGCGCCAAAAGGTGTCTTCAATTTTTGTTGGTGTCGGTTTCAGCGAGCTCGCGGCTGTGTTGGTGTTTTATGTCGTTTTCCTTTTCGCTTAGTTTTGTGATATCAATGTATTCCTTCTGGTACAAAACAATGGTACAATGGTAATGGGCCACCTGGAAATCTACGACGTGTTCACGGGCCTACATTGTGGACGTTTTTACGAACACCTTAATTTGATCACGTTCTTCGTTTGGCCAGGTTCGTCGGCGAAGCCACGGAAATGATTCTGGGGGAGGATTACTGATGTCTACGGCCGTACTGGACGTAGCCGCTGCCACTAGTTTCCATAAAAATAAACTAATGAAGAGACTAGTGCATGGAGGCACAGCGAAAAAGCGGATCGACGACCTTACTAACAATATGCTGAATCGCAGAGAACAGATGAACTCGCAAGTTTAGTGCTCACTGCTCAGTTTACGAGGACACTAAAGTTTTGTACAAATTCACGGCCGGGAAACCCCTCTGTAATGATGCGTAGGATGCAAAAAGAAGCGATATTGTCTCCATCGGTTTCTTTAAAGAAATTAAGTGCTCGAGAGGTGTTTTGATAGTCCAATCTAGGCCGAGTATGACATTTTTTCAACGACCAGCCCTGCGAATGTATCTATTAGCATCATTTCACAATGTTTACTTCATAAAATTATTCATTATGCGGACATTTCCTTACAACGTAATTATAATATAAGGGACAAAATCGTAAATTGAACTTTGACGTCTGTCTTCCGTATAATTTGCGAAATAAAATTAAATGTCGCAAGAGAACAGACCTCCAGCAAGCTTGGCTCAAGTCAAATCCCAGGCACCCTTTCATGAATTTGGGTAGAAAGATATTTATTTGTTTGAACAGATGCGCTTTTCACTTTCAGCGGCATCGACAGTAAACCCGGCAACGACTATACTGCACTCGAGTGATTTTCATGCAGAAAGCTTTTTCTTGGGCGTCGCATGTCGCGTGCCTCTAGCGCTTTTGTCAGGCACTCACAGGCTGTCTTTGACCCGTTTTTGACTCGTGGAGCCCAACCCTTTGAGTCTAAATAAATTAATTGAATTGGATATCTTAAGAATTTTGAATTATTGCAGACATTAGACCGAGCACACTGGATAGTTCATTTAAATGCATATATAAACAGATCAAGCGAATGTTTATACCGCAAAAATGATTCCCCCATGTAATCAAAAGCAACTGTTTTTAATTTTTTTACGAAGGCGGAGCACGATGCTTTCAAGAAATACACATAGTGACTCCTTGCGTTTGTTATATTTGCCTTCTTATTTGATATCATAAATTCCTGTAAATAAGTGCCTTTGTGTTTTGGCACTACTTTTTTTTTATTTCGCCAGGCGCATTGCTGAACTCGAATACGAAGCCAGGGCACGAAGGTTGTGTTCTCGGAAGCTAGTGTTTACATTGACTCCTCGGCATCAAGGATCTCACACGTGGATTCCCGCGCCATGAAGACGCGACTGGCTGGCGCCAGACCGGATGCGGCATCTTGCGAGACCAAACAGCGCGAGAGAAGAGGTATGCGGCAGTCTACCTGCGGGACTCAGAGCGAGAGCGTCATGTGATGGTGGCACCCGACCAAAATAGTTTTTATCATGTCACCAAAATTTGTACTTTCGACTACACTAAACCCAGTGTTTTTCTTCTTATAATTACCAAACGCCCAGTTGTCAGTACCTCGTTTACATTCCACAATATATTTTATTACAGATTATATTTATAACATGCGTGATCCTACATATACCTTGCGCTCCTTATTGCGCCACTATCACTAGAGCAAATTTGCTCTGTCATAAATAACTGGTCTCTTCAAGCCTTAGAGTCATCTACATGTTCACGCGGAGGGCAGAGAGGAGCGACGATCCGAAGCCACCTTATGGCGGCCGCGTCACGTGGTTCCAAGATGGCAGCTCCGAGGCGACGGAGGGTGAAAAGATCTTCGTCTCTGACAGGATATGAGAGCAGCAGGGATGTCCTTTTCGGACGCACGCTTTTGTCGCCTTCTGTCCTTAATTGGCTGCGAGTGCACGCTCGAAGCTCACGGGACGCCTTATCGAAGGCAGGAAGCGCTTCTACAGGCGGCACGACTGAAGGACCTTCCTGCCGTTCTAATCCTGTTTCGTTCTAATCCTGTTCGTGACCACAACATCGCGTTTGTTGCGAAACGCGTTGTGACGATCCACACAGACGCCAGCTATGCTGGCGTCTGCGTGGATCGACTAGTGATGACATAAGACCAAGGAAGGCGAAAGCCTTTTGCCTTATGAACGGTCAGTCACACACCTGCTCATTTTTAATGCTACAGCGTTTAGGAGTTCGTATCGCAAAAAATGCGGCGTCGGTGGGACGGAAAGATACCGATTGATCGATAAGTTTGCCTTAAAGAAAAAAAAACAGAATTTGAGGCAGAGCGGGATCGAACCCACGACCCTTTGGTTGCGAGCCAGGCACGTTACCCACTAACCCACGTAAACACTTTTTTTGTAACAGTTCATTGACATTATACATACACCGTACCTCAAACACCCGCCACAGCGCGCGCTCAATACTATCTATCTTATACAGCACATAAAGTGTGAAATTCAAATAGCAAGAGCTTTGAAGGGGCATTCACGTAGGCGTTCAACAACTCGAGCGATATTCAAACCGTGTAACAAATACCAAAGTCACTCCAGTGATTGCAAGCTAACAACCACCTGCGCATCACTGCAACTTTTACTGTAGTTCAGATATGAGTTTTGAAGTGTTAAAGCTGTTTTATCCTAAGTAGGTCGTCAAGCGAAGGAGCCCACTCTGGAAGTGTCTCCAAAGGGGAATAAATGCGCTTGATTTGAGTAATGAGTTCAATAAAATAAATGCGTACTTCATGGCTACAATGTCCCCATCTCTGACTGCCATGCGAGACTTCCAGATGCTAAAAAGACCTACAATCTAAAAAAAGAAAGGTGTAGCCATTACACTCCTTGACACATATACGGTATACCTCAAAACTTTAGTTCGACGTAGAGCGCACTGACGTCGAACTGACTGCCCCAACTTTTGCGAGAGGGTTGATGACGGTGCGATATAACATATTAAACAGCTAAAGTACGTATCAAAGTCTACGGAAAAAAAACACAAAAAACACAGAGGTTTTGCAGTAGAGCCAAGAAAACCCCGATGACTTTTTTTGCAGTCAGTCACACTTACATTAGCTATTTTAATAAGTTGCTCAACGCGGCTATCAAGCCGCTTGTGAAATTTGGTAGCGTCGGCTTAAAGTCAGTGAGCAGTACGTCCAATTGAAGTATTGGGGTGTCGTATATGTGACAAGGGTTGGAAGAAAATACCTTAATTTTTGTTAAGGTATTTTAAGGTAGCATGAAGGTTAAGGTAGCATGAAGAGGTCATATGGCAGCCCCTAATGCTTTTTCATGGATAGGAAGAGGATTGAGTGTGGCGTAATTGGCAGCTTTTTTTAAAGTTTGTTTTAGGATATCCCAAAAAAGAAAACATCCCAGCAATTAATGAAAACATGCTCAATTGTCTCTGGCTGTTTACAAAGCAAACAGTTTTCAGTCCACGGAACGAATATCCCTTTCCTCTGGAGCCTTACCTTAAAAGGTCCCTGCAATCATGTTTTAGCGTCTACCTTTTTTGCGGTTTTCCACATCTCTTGGGGTTCGGAAAAGCCAGCGGGCATGGGGAGAGTAACTACATAGCAATGCGTCATATTTTAACCGGATGACGCGGAAACCTCCTCCACCTACGGGGGCGACCCGCGGTGCCGAAAGCGCGCGATATGTGACGACATTGTGACGTTTTTGGTCCTGGCCTTACTACTAATCTAAACCGCTAAAAGCCTTTTTTTGTTTAGTCGAAATACAAAATATAAGTAGCGCGAACCGATTCAATTATTTATGGAAGTAGTTTCTGTTCAGTATTTTAAATCAAGAAAATAAACAAGTGTAAGTTTGATAAAGTACGGAAACAAGAAATGACTCGTCGACAAACCCGCCACCAAGCGGTGGAAAAGGCGGCGCATACTAGAAAGGGGTAGTAAGATCAGGCGCCGACGAGCGGCTAGCGTAGAAAGGTCCCGAATGTACGCGGCGGCGCTGCGGTCGTATGGGCTCGAGGATCTGACCGGTTCCAAGCGTTCCAAGGCCTTCGGCGAGCAGGTTTGGCTTGCGGTTTGGCCGTTTGGAGCTTTGGCAGCGTGAAGTGGCTTCCGGTCTGAACTGATCTTTATCCCGCGTTTGCTGTCATTTTGTGCAATGAAGTGTGATGCCGAATTAGTTTTTAGTCGCGCAGCAAATGCAATGCGAGCCGCCCTGGCCGGCCGCTTCATCCAGCCTATCCAGCACATCTTTTAGTGGCGCCCTCTCGAGCCGTCGACACGCAGTGCGGCAGCCGTGAGCGCTCGCTGAGCTCATTACCCCTCCTGTAGTTCACGGTTACTCAAGCCAGGACCAAGGACGTCATGAAGGAGGTTATTTTTGGCTTGTTTTTGTAATTTTAATTTGCCTGTAACTTTTAAAATAAAGTTAAATTTGAGAAAAGAAAAGTTGCATTAAGTTACTACGTTCAGTGCGCTCAGGTTCGGTGCAAATTAAAAACCAGTCAAAACGTCGTTGTAGGGCCCCTTTAAGAACAAACTTTGTTGCAAAGCTATTTCTTTAATAAGTTACTAACTGAGAAAAATAAATAAAAAGGAGACATTGGCTGCCGCTATAGCGGCGCCGACTCCTCCTTTGAACCTCGGAATAATTAGTGTTCAGTCACTCGAGAAAGTTTGAAGTTCGGAGATTAAGCTGTGTAGAGCGAAACCGTATGCCCTGAATTAATTAGATCAAACTTACGTCTACCTAATTCTCCGTCAGCTCGATTGGAGTGAGGAGAGACCAAAAAAAAGTAACTTTATCGACATCTCTAAGGTTACCTTTCTTTAGGGTGCCGTACGTGCCTGTCTGTCGGAGAGTGAGGACATCCTTCGTTGCACTTACTCGGGCCAGCGCGTGAGCTCGGTGAGTGACACCGAAATAAAAAAAGACACGTTTTATTAAGGGCGTATTTTTTAATTTTTTTTGCACTATATTTACGCCGTTATACGCAATCTAGTTGTAGGTGAGCCGCCCTAGTACCCGCCTAGAGTCACTGAATAGTGACATTGGTGACTCAGTGACACTCGTTACTAAGCCACACAACTCCGCGGCCCGCTTCCGTCCTTGTTTTTTTTTCTTTTTTTTGGCCGGGGGAGCTTTCTTCCGCTAACGTCCGCTTGCGTCCTTCACGGAGGCCTAGATCATGCTCATCACGTGGGTCCGAACAGTCCCTCACGTGCTCTGTTGGCTGTCAGTCAATCGATCAAGGCCTCCGCTGCTGTTCAAGTCCCGAAAACGAGAATGAGAAGGTACAAGTCCCGAAAACGGGAAAGGCTGCTACTATACAGATGTTTCAATTACTAACTGAATTCAATTTTCGGTCACAGGGTCTCGAGGCTGGTCAAACAGCACCAATTAGTTCCGTTGATGATATTAAACGAAGTCAAAGGGCTATCGAATAGAAGATTACAAACATCGGTGCAAGACTCGCATCCGCCGAGGATAAGACAGGCGTCTTTGAACAGGAGATACAAGGCTTACGACAGGAAATCGGAGAGCAGAAGAAAACAAATAGTGCGCTGCTTGATCGGTTAGATGACTTAGAAGATAGATCAAGGCGAAACAACACTCTTTTTTATGGAATTGCTGATAGCGGCGCGGAAGCGTGGGCACAAGCCGAACAAAAGATAAGCAAGGCTCTATCTGACTGCTTTGATGGTGAAACTAACTTGTCATTGGACATTGTGCGTGATCACAGGCTCGGTCAGTATACTGTTAATAAATGTAGGCCAATCATTGTCAAATTCGCTTCTTTTGAATTGAAAGAGCAAGCCCTGGTTTTAAAGGCAAAACTGAAATTTATGAATATCGGTATAAGCGAGGATTTTTCCTTTTCGACTCGTTTGGCACGAAGGAAGCTAATGGAGTTCGGGAAATCGCTTGGAACTACGTTTAAGCTAAACTACAATGAATTATATCTGAATGAAAAATGTTACGTCTATGACCGCGAATCGGGAACCGTCACCGAACCGTTTCGTCCACATGCCTCCAACAGTGGTGCACGCCGTGGCGCAACGTTTACTGCAACACAAGGCGCGTCCGTTCCTACTTAGCAATTGCAGAGGGGTAGTGGCCACCTGCATTCCTTGTCAAACTTAGCTATTCTTTCTAAACATATACGGAGCTTATTAAATAAACGTGATGATTTATGCTCTGCAATTGACTCTTGCGATGCTAGCATTATTGTGCTAACCGAGACGTACGTGGCTCTCGGCAAGAATCAGGGATACCGAATTATTCCTAGGACAAAAACAATTCGCTACCTTTCGGCAGGACAGAGAGTTGCGAACAGGTGGAGGCGTGCTAATTTTAGTCGTTAAGGGTATCCCATCATTTGTTGTTAATATTAACAGCCCCTTAGAAATAATTTGGGTGTGTATCAACGTTCAACGTAAAAAATATATATATATTGGGATGCTGTTATCGTCCACCTTCATATGTCTGATTTTGCTGATAAACTACACGATGCATTGAATGTAATTACAACGCGTTTTCCTAACACGCCCTTGCTTTTGATAGGCGATTTTAATTACCCTAACATTGTTTGGGGCCTGGGGGATCCCAACTCTGACCCATTTTCAGCAGACTGCGCGAAGTTTTTAAGTGTGCTTTCTGATTTTCATCTTACTCAGCTAGTTCATAGCCCAACTAGAATAACTGTCACTACTTCAAACATTTTGGATCTTGTTTTGACTATGATGCCCAACCTGATTAGTCCAATCACATACCTACCTGGCCTCAGTGACCATTTGTTATTATATTTTACCCTGAGTGTTCCTAAAATTTGTGTTAAAAACCAAAGAAAAGTCATTCGAGACTACAGCAAAGCTCATTATGATGCCATTATTGTTGAATTATGCAGTTTTTAGATACTTTTTTGGGTAACTTCTCGGAATGCTCTGTTGAATCCAATTGGACGCGCTTTAAGGAAAAGTTGATTTCGCTCACTGAGAAATACATACCTTTGAAAACCATAACCGCATAGCCCGCAAAGCCAAATTTACTACCACTTATAGTATTCGCAACACATTCTTGGAACTTGTGGCCTCCTACAATTACCTAGGCGTGATCTTAAGCGACGACCTTTCCTGGAAACTTCATATTAACTACGTGATTAACAACGCTAACCGAATGCTTGGCTTTCTCAAACGTAACTTTCCTTTAGCTATTTATAAAACACTATAGATCACGTATATTTGGCATCCACAACTTAGGAATAGTCGGGGAATCGAACGCGACGTACTACATGGGCCGATTTACGATAATCAGTATTCCGTAGTTTATAAATGCAATAATACTAAAGCAAGTGTGCAGGCAAGCTAGTTCAATGCTGACATGGTAACCCAGGAGTGGACAAAAAGAAAACAGCACAGACAACACAAAGCTTTGTGTCCATGTCCATCCCACTTTTTCCCCCGCTCTCGGGTTACCATGTCAGCAAAGTATAGATCCAGTTTACTCGTCAAAATTCAAAGTCATTTGTTTTTGGATTCACGCGCTGCGAAGCTAGTTTCAGGCGCACATAATGGAGTCAGCAACATTCGCAGGATTCAGTCTAGAAGTATACATCGCAATCTGCAAGCTTGAAAATGACCCGATAACAACGAGTTTCGGACAAAAGCTCACCGGACAAAAGCTCACCGGACAGAAGCTCACCGGACAAGAGCTCACCGGACAAAAGCTCACCCATTTTCTCACAAACCCGGACAAAAGCTCACCAGGATAAAATTTCATGTTGGTCTTAACACGAGTGCGAACAACTTAGGTGCATGCGTGCGGCACTGAAATGCAACCATAAACTAACTCTGACAGGCGCATGGTTTGTTAATTAGAGTAAAAACAAGTCTATTTATCGATTGGTTAGAAGCGAATGCAGTTCCTTACTAGCTCCAGCAGTCTTGGTAGATCTCGGTGTACCTGGAACACCTCGAAAATATTTTTCAGACTATTCTGCAGGCGCAGAGTGATTTTTCGCACCCGCTTCTCTGGGGTTCACCACTCCGGTGAACCCCAGAGAAGCGCGTTGCCACGGCATCGACACACTTCTGTCAATGCCGTGGCAACGAGCGCCTGATTTTTCTGTCGGCATTCAATCAGCCTCCAGACGCTTGGATGGGCGTGGCCGACAAGCTTCTGGAACCCAGTATTCCATCCTTTGCAGGTGTTGTTCGTCCGGTCTCTATCTATAGAAGAGTGGCGTTGTACATATTCTACCGTTCCGGGGAAATCCCTGTCGTCGTCGGCGCACAGCCACGCCAACGAAAGAATTCGCTCTGGGTGCCACCGCAGAAGGAGCAGAAGCATAACGGAAGAAGCCGTTGACATACGTGCAATCAAAGTAGTCCAGCAGGTCGCTAATGTCACCGGTAGACTTTTCCCTGATGTAGGTTAGTCCTTCGGGCACATGCTGTGGTGGAGGGAGCGCCAGCCTATCCAAACTCCCGCACAGCTTTCTACATTGGTCATCTGTATTGTACTCGTCCAAAAGGTCCAACTTCCGTTCCATCATAATATTCTTAAAAATTCGCAACTCAATGGTTTGTATATTACAGTTTTGCTTCAGCTTCCCTTTCACATAACCCTGATATAAATAATAATTGATTTCAAATACATTTACGACGCACAATGACGGAAAGAATTTAATTTTCCTTAACATTCACTTCAAATATTACCCTGAACCCCAAGAAAACCCATGCATTACTAATGAAGAGACATTGTTTTTAACCCTTATGTGCGCGTTGAGCGTGACATAAGCACAACGAAAAAGCGAGGTCATCGAAGGGTGACTTCGCTTCTGCGGTCACTCTTCTCTGCCTGCTATGGCGTATCTGTCGACACCTTTGCATGGGATGGGGCACCAGTTCTCCTAAAAAATGGTGCAATATCCATCGCGTCCGCACTTTATCCCAGCCCGTGTTTCGCCTGCGTAGCAAAAATAAACGAGGTGAGCTTTTGTCCGGGTCTGGGAAAAAACGGGTGAGCTTTTGTACGGTGAGCTTTTGTCCGGTGAGCTTCTGTCCGGTGAGCTTTTGTCCTGTGAGCTTTTGTCCGGTTGCCGATAACAACACTATAGTAACACACTTACCGTATTTTCTGGGCTATAGTCCGCACCCCGTGTATAGTCCGCAAGAGCAAATTTGGGGTAAAAAATAAAAGTTTTCGTTTAGATAGCTCGCACACGGTCCATAGTCCGCACGCCGTAAATAGTCCGCACCTGGTGCTTGGTTAACATAAAAATCTTCTCATACACTACACGCCTTGACAAATGTCTGCTTTTTTAGCTCCCAAAGAAGCTTGTATTATACATAAATCATCACTAACATACTCTTTCATTCACAAAATCCGTCACGCCTCGTCATAATCGACGATCTTGAAAAACAACATTCCTGTATAGTCCGCACGCGTACATAGTCCGCACAGTCTAAAATTCCAACTTTTAAACATGTATAGTTTGCGGACTCTAGCCCGAAGAATACGGTAGTTCTGTGAATGTTCTTATGGTGTTCTTAGGATCTCCTAACGTTCTGGGGATGTCGTATGAACGTTTACGGGACATCCCCAGTACGTTCGGACATCCCACGGACATCCTAAGGACATAAACAGAATTAGGTGTGCTACTATAGGGAGAGCTATGCGGTTAGCCAGTCTTCTCCTTCTTGCGCAGGAGTAGCCGTGACGTCAGAACGACGCCGAGCTCTGATTGGCACAAATTGAAAGGATAGTGGGTAGACCACGAAGCAAGCTACCTTGAGGTCTACCCACTATCCTTCAGTCAGAGCCAATCAGAGCTCGGCGTTCTGACGTCACCACAGCCCCAACGAAAGAAGCAGACAAACTTGCGCTCCGCATATGTTCACTCACAGTTTAAGAAACGCTGGGCGTGGGGAGTCCCGGACATCTTCTTATCCGCTCCGTAGCCAATCGCAAGGCGGCATCAGCTGATAAGAAAACAAAGAACGAATCCCGAATCAAGAATCAAAATCACTACCTGTGTGTTTTAAGCTGTCGGTGACCTACTTCGTTGTAGATCTCGGCCTATGCGGACCGGAAGTTCGTCTGCTTCTTGCACAGGTGTTGCGATGTCAGAACGCCGAGCTCTTTATGCCTGATATATATATATAAATATATATAGAATAGCGGGTAGACTTTAAAGCATCTAGCGGTGAAGTGCACACACTTTCAACGAAAGCCAATCAGAGCTCGGCGTCGTTCTGACGTCACCGCAACTCTGGCGCAAGAAGCAGACGACTTGCCCTCCGGATGGACGCCTCCGACGTTACGAGGTGATGGGACCAACCGAACAGTGTCAAATGCGCAGGTCACTAGGCCTTTTCCGTTTATGACTGGTTCAGCGATGACACGACGAACATCATGACGGTGCGCTTTTGACGCTGTCCGATTGGTCCCTCAGCTCGTAGCGTCGGCTGCGTTGGACTAGAGGTGAAACAAAATGTATCCACGTGTCCTCCATGTTCTTATAAGAGCTGGATTGGCCTTTCTCTAGCATAAACAGGCTATATAATCAGTGACAGCTTTTAAGAAATGCATGGGTTATGATGCTCACGCTTCTTCTTTCGCTCTTCTTTTTTTTTCTCACTGGTTAGTGTTGCAGTTTTATTGGCTGAAGAGTGATAGTATACGTAAGATGCTCGGGGCTTCAAACTTCCTGCGTTTGTTACGCTACCAGAGATGAGCCAGTGCGCTGAATCAAACACAACCGGAGCCTAATGGATGATCTTCTTCCGTACTTCTGGGCTAGCATTTGGTTTCGAGTGCTACCCTAAGTGCACTTTGGAAGTGTGTGTGTGTGCGGTAGGTGAGGGGGAGCTTTGTTATTATTCTTTGGGTTTTAATGGAAGCCGGTAAACGGGTAATCCAGACAAATACCCCCTCCCCCTCCCCAGCGAACCGGAGTGCTCAAGCGGAAATGCATTAGGGATAGAGTCGGCCACTAGGAATTTGAGGATCTCTCCATTAGGTTCTGAGAGTCCATTTCAAAATGCAGACGCCAGTTGAAAACGCTTATATAAATTTAGAGTAAAAGAGAGAAAGAGGCTTATAGAAAAAAAAAGAGGGAGATTGATAAGTAGTTGGTTGACTATGCGACCGGGTGATATTAAACTATTCTATCAATTTAGTCATATTTCTGGGGCTGCTGGCAACTTAGCAACGTAATCGCTTACTGCAACCTCCCACCCTCGGGGCCTAACCTTCGTAGGCCCGGCAGGCTGGCGGGCAACATTGGTCGCCCGCACCATCAATAAACGCCGACGAGCACAGCCGCTTGCAGTCAGTCATCGTTCAATTATCACCAGGCTGAGGGTCGTCTTTTCTCTCGGCGGGTGCCACAAACCCCTTGTCCGCGATCAGAGCGATCGTGACACTATAATTGTTACCATCAAAGTGGAAACGTGCCGCTTACAAAACATTATTGAGCCCGAAGCTATATAGCACGCTGCCACCATACAGTCCGAATAAGAAAATGGTGGTTTTGGCAGTGTATAATTGATAGGCAACGGAAATAATAAAACAAACTCGGGATCACGGGACGACGAACATTTATTTCCCTTGTCCCAGGTTTGTTTTGTTCCCTTGTCCCGTGTTTGTTTTATTCTTTCTGTTGCCAGTCAATGTTACCAACACGCCCTTCAGTTGATGTAATATAATTGATAACCCCGAGTTATTTGTTCTGCAGGTGCAATCCCACCCTGAGAAGAAAGTTGTGTACGTTCTTTGCTTGGCTTCTTGAGAAAGAAAACCAGTCAGTTGTTAGTCAGCGTTCGTTTCGTCCAGTTTCTCGCTTCGTCCGTTTTCAGACGCGCTGTTTCGATAGGAATGCGCACCAACTGACATTGAGTAGACTTTAGTAAAGTCTGTTTAAAGTGGGCGAGTCAGGTTTATGTTTTCAAAACAGAACGTAAGGGCGAAAGTGAGCTGGTGTATTCTGAATATTGTCAAGCAACCCGAGACTGAGGAAATACGAAAGCTGATGCCAAGAGGAGAAGAGGAGAATGTTTCCTTCTCTTCTTCTTTTCTTTGTCTTCTCTTCCTTTACTTGTCCTTCGCTTCTCCTCTCCTTCTCTTCTCTTGGTGTAAACTTTCGTATTTCCTCGGTCTCAAGTTGCTTCGAAACTGTCTTTTATTTATTCGCATAAACCGAGCTTCGCCGGTTTAAAAGAGCGTGCCCGACTAGATGAACTATCAATCTGTCGGGGATGTTTCTTTAACGTGGCACTTTTTTCTCAAATTTCACTACGGCTTCAGTCAAATTTATCGTATTGCGAATTTACCGTATATACTCGTTCGCCCCAGAGCTGATACTGCGGGGGAAGTTACGTCCTCGATGGACCAGTCATGTGTTTCTCTTTAGCCACGTGATCGCACTCCCGCCCACACCCAGGCGCAGACAGGGGACGAAAGGGGGGCGGCTGATTGGTCCGGCGGATACGTAGCTCCTAATGCAGTCTCAGCTTAGGAGTGTCATACTGTCGGATGTCGCGATCCTGGTGGTCGGCCGTAGAAGTTCTGCCAGTGCTGCTGACACACCGCCGGGTTCACGACCGGCGATAGGTCTAAAAGTGACGAAACTAAACATTGTTTTTACTACATTTTTACCGTAAAAATGTAGTAAAAACAATGTTTAGTTTCGTCACTTTTAGTCTATGTTTAGTCTCATCAATGGCGCAGTCTCAATTGAAACTTGATGCTTATCACCCTCAAAAACAAAATACGGGCAAAAAAGAACTTCAAAAAGTAAATATTTTACACTTTTGATGGCAGTCATACAAAATGGAACACCTTTTTCCTTCACCACAATTCCTTATAGGAGGAATTGTACGGGAGGGGAGAGTCTGAACCGAACCGATTAACCGGTTTAAAATATTAATCGCGATTAAAGCATTAGTCGAGTAATCGGGAGGTTAATCGAACAATCACCCGGCTCTAGACTCTATGGCTTTATCTTATTTTGACCCGGGAGGACACAGCTCGCACCGAACTGTAACGCGAGGTTGAATCTTTCTTCCGGGACCACAGACCGCTGATATGTATTGCTAGTATCCGGCGGCTACGCTCAGCTATATACCGCGACTACGCGTATAAAAACTCTCGCGCGAATAAGTCCGACCGACCAGGCCCCGCTCGCACGCATCAAGTTTCGTTCGCTTAGTGGAACGGCTGTTACGAGGGTCTTCAGACTCTCTCAACTTACGACGCAGCGTGCACCTCGCTGCGTCGTTTTGTTGAGTATTTAAATTACCGGAACGGGGACGTTCTCCAAGTATTCGGGTGACGCGTATTTTCTCTGAAGGTCGGGGAATTGCATGTCCATGGCCTATTTTCTTCCACATAAGCCCCGATTAACCTCGACGTTTTTTGTCCGAAACCAAACAGTTGAGACCAAAAAGCACCGAATGTGTGGTAAAAAGACCCCCTCCCCCCCCCAAAAAATAACAACAACAAACACGCTTTAATTTGCCGAAAAATCAACGCCGACAACACGGAGTCCTAGTTATAACATCAATATACTCACCATGTCTCGTTTTCAGCCAAAGAACTGTAGTAAAAAGGGGTCCAAATCCTTGCGGCACATTACTAATAATTTCCCTCTTTATGTAGATAATTAAGATATATGAAGGTGCATTTTAGATTAGATATACGTTATCTTATCAAGACGTGCGAGTTTCAAACGCCAAATCATATCGTTTCTTCCTCCGACAAACAAATATTGTGGGACGCCACTTCGCGTGGCGTATAATCAAAGCGCAAAATTTGCTATTTTTTTTTCTTGTTATGACAACGAGTGTAGGTACAAATAAGTTCCTCCTCTCTTAAATATTTTATCTCACCGCAACGACACGAAGCATGTTTCATCGCTGCCTCCAAATGCATTACGCATCTTACGCAGCAACACTGGCGTTGTCGTTTCACCACTGAAAACACACAGGCCATGCAAAACTAACAAACGAACAATTGTATTTTATATCAAACATCATGCTTTTAACAACCCATGTTCAACATGTGAAATTGTGTACCATACTATATTTTCTCAGGCCACACATCTTGTTTTCTGCTCTTATAAATTTCTATACTCGCTGTCACCTCAAGAGAAGAAGGAAGTTTTGCGCATTATGCATAAGCCGCACGAAGTAGTTCTAACAAGATTTGGTTATCGGATGAAAAAGCCGTAGTTTTCGAGTTTGAAACGTGTGCGTCTTGAAAAGAAAGCATGTATTTAATCTAAAATGCACCATATGTCTTAATTCTCTCCACAGAGGGGTAAATTCGTAATCCTCCACTAGGAGCCGGACCTCTTTTTTACAAGGATTCTTGAGATGCAAACGAGGAAAGTTGCTGTCTCAGATCTCTTTGGCACTTTAAATTGTTGCCAAATTTTAGTTAGATTATTGTACTCTCACGTGAGCCTTTTCGTGTCTTTTTTTTTTTTATTTTCAATATTTGGATTGTGTCTAGGAATGTTTTAGAGCGCAGCTTTTAGGCGCCCGTTTCCGGGTTGAGCGGCGTCGCCGTCGGCATCAGCGTCGGCGTAACCGCACTAAATTTAGGGGGAAAACTGACTTCACGTGACTTCTGCCCCAATTCAATTCCCCGCTAAATTTAGTGGGGAAAATGACGTCACATGACTTGGTGTCACGTCACGTCACCTATGAACAAATTCAGTTTCTCCGCTAGATTTTGCGGGGAAATTGACGTCACGTGCGGAGGAGGAGGAGGGGAACTCATGGAAGAGGAGAGAGGAGGAGGAGGTGGAGAAGAAAAAAGGAGGAGGAGGAGGAAAGGAAAAGGAGGAGGAGGAGAGTCATACACTCACCTCCGTACACTCCCTCCTCCTCCTCAAGAGCTGCGCTCTAATTTCGCGTTACAGAGATTTGTAAACGTCTTTAATATATTATTTTCTTTAACTTCTGATGAACTTTTTGAAGACACAGATTTGCCTAACTTATCAATGCGGAGTTTTGGAATAGCGTAGCCGAACGTTTTGCGTACTCAAAGAAATAGCGCGTCGTCGCCACTGCGTGTCCCAAGCCCAAACTTCGTTTTGCAAGGGCGCATGGCAACGACACTAGCTATTTCTCTGCTTACTCAAAGCTTTTGGATGCGCCAAACTCGCTGATATGCTATATATTTGATGATAGGTATTCGCCACATCCCCTTCAAATATTTGTGTGTTGGTTACTCTTGACTCGGAGAGCGTCTTCAGAAGTCCCGAATACCACATATTTACTCAAGAAATAGTCGTGCGGGTTGTGAACAAGCCCCAACCATGTCGTCTAGCTTCACGCAGAGCCCGCGTGCAAACGTCATTAGAGAGTTTTAGAATAGGGGGGGGGGGGGGGCCTCGCGCTTTGGGACTCCCAAACAGCTTGGAGCGTCGCACTGAGCATGCGCACTGCAAGTACCCCCCTTCTCTACACACACACAGACAGACACACAAAAGAACAAAAAGGAAAGGACGTTGCAAATAAGGAGGTAAAAAAATATATTTTGTGCTATGTAAAACGTCAAGCGCAGTCTCACAGCGGACATTGCATTTGCACGTGCCGACGTTGTTTACTGTCGGAAAATCACCAGACTTTTTTTCTCTCTTTTTTTTTCGTCGTTGCCAATTACTTTATGGCAGCGTGCAGGTCGCGCTAAAAACTAGCCGCTCAGGCCTTTTTTTTTCACGTTTCATAATCATCGCGGATATTACTAAATTTAATGTGGTAATCTCTGTTTCATGTAATGTTAAAAATAATATTTTAAAGTAATATATTAATTTTTTATGAGTCAAATATACCTCAACGTCCAGGATACACATTGGTTCAATTGAAACCACAGTTCGTATTTTAAGCACAATTTAATCTTCAAGTTATTTTAATGAATTAATGTCTCAGCGTACACGACGTCAATGACGTAAATTAGGTGAAAATGAAACGAGCTCGTATGTAAGGAAATATTTTATCTTCAAGATGTTTTAATGAATTGATCAATGAATGAATGCCTCGGTGGACACCGTGTAGGTTCGTTAAAATATTAATCTAAAAAGAGAAAGAAAAAAATCACTATTTGACTGAGAAAAGAAGCCAAAGGGAACTGCATGCGTTGTTCTTTTGACGAAAAAAAAACTGCTATTCATACTTTGTTTTAAACCTAAAGTACGCCACTGTTTCGTATAACGTATATGCTGAGCGTAGGGTGCTTTCATGTGCGCTTTGCTTACGGTGATTACACTCTCTTCGTAATATCCAATGCCGACAGCACGCGCTCTCGAGAAAAGGTACAAAGAAATAGTTCATTACAAAATACCACCGTTGCACTGTTAGCTAAGTGTTGCACGGTGGCAATGCCAAAAGATCGTCGCTCGGGAGACGAGCGGCGGCTTGCTCGCGCTCAGAAACAAAAAGAAACAAAAGCGTCAGGAACAGAATGGTCAGATGTCAATACGCTACTCAGCAAAGTGCACATGAAGGCACCCTATAGGGGTATTCACTGGCCGCCATATTTCAGGTCACTGTTTAGAGCGCATGCTCAGAACGAGCTCGCATTAATAGCCTGCCAAGACCGGCAATCTTGATGGTGCGGGGTGCACGTTGCAAAATAACTGTGGAAGCTCGCCATCAGCACGTGCTCAGCATTAGCGCACACATATATGGCCGCCAGTGAATACACCCTATAGGAGTATTCACAAGACGCCATATTTATGTGCGCTCTTTAGAGCGCATGCTCAGAGTGAGATCCCATTAATAGGCTACTAAGAATGGCAATATTGATGGTGCGGATTGCACGCGGCGAAAATGAACTAGTGGAAGCTACGCGCGATGCAGCACGCTGCTACAGCAGTCAGCGCACATCAGCTATGGCCGCCAGTGAATACATCCCCATAGTAGAACGGTGCTCCTCGTACGTTCTTTTGCTTGCTGTTTTGGGGTTTCGACGTTGTCTACGCATTTAGGCCCCCGTAGTACTGGAGAACGAGGCGTGTTTCGCCATTCGGCGGCTTATTCCACTCCCTTCGGGCAAGCGTCGTTAAGCTGCAAACGCAAAGCGTTCCGCCCGTAACAATGCAATGCACCGACTCAGCCGCTATGTTTCTGCACGCAGGGCACTCCTCATTATTTATCACGCTTACATTGCGGAAAAGCGTCATTCCATGTCAAACGTCCCAGACGTTGCGCTCGACCCCTTCCGATTTCTAAAGAAAATTCATGGCTTTTTGCCCCAATGTCCGTAGTCATGCCCTAAATAGTTTTGGCGAAAACATTTTTTTGATGACGTGAGCGCGGTTTTAACTTTTTAAAAACAGCGTGAAACTAGGTATCACTCAATAATTGATGAAAAATCTGCTTTTTAGTGAAACACCTAGCAAAATTTTTTCTCAAATTTGCACGGCTTTCGACTTACAATGTGGTTGGGCTTGTGAAGTTCTGTTTAATTTAAATATTTTTTTCTAAAAACTAAACAAATTTGAAAATTTTAACATTTTTGTTATTTTATTAAAAAATATCCAACTGCTCCCGGAACTTAATATAACTTTTCACCGGCTGCACTGCAGGTATATATTCTATAAAAAATGTTTAAAACCTCTCAATTGAATATCTCGGCAGTAAACAAAAATCCTGAAGTTGCACAAAAGTGCGTTTTGACGCATAAACAGCCGTTTATTTCAACCTTGAGCTGGTCCAAGTAAAAATACAAAATATGATGGGTTTGGAAGAACGATCTATAATCTTTTGATTCTGAAAGTTTAATCAAAGTAATTTTTGTTTAAAGCGAGAAAACAATTTTTGAAGTTGAACCACAATCCGGCGTCGCTTCTTAACGGCTCTTCGCCGCACAGCACGCCACCTGCGACGATAGCTGACACGATTAGGTCCAAAGAAAGAACGGAGTTTTCTGCCGCTTCCCCTTGTCCGTCTTTCCGGCTGCAAGGGAAGAAACGGCGGGTATCGTGTAATAATCGTAGGTGCCGCCAGCGCGTAGCAATAGCAGGTTCGTTGTGCCCTTTGTACCCGAGGGCGGCTCGAAACGCGATGCCCAATACGGGCGGCATCAGTTGACGTGGACTTCTCCTAAAGGGAAACGCGATAATATCGCCGCGAAATCTAGCTGTCACGCATACTGCGGTGAAAAGCGGAACTATTCAGTGACGCAAGAATTTGCCGTTTCAAAGCCGATTTCAACACAAACGAGGCGTGAGCCTCCAACTGCGCGCATTCGTTAACACCGCATCGCCTCATCGTATGAGATTGCCTGTTCACGGGGCTTTTGTGTTGATACGCCTGTCCTGACGTCGAGAAGAGAGTGATTGCGATGTGTACGTAAGAAACAGCTAGCTTCCTTGATGCTCTTACCTGGCAGCGCTAAGCATTTACTGATATCAAGACAGTGAAAGTCCACAGGAGGACACAGCCGCGCAAAACGATCAAAATAGGAAAAGCCATAAAGCAACAAGAGTAGAAAAAAACCTTCGCACCTAGATGTTCGACAACTCGAGGTCCTGCTTTTTACCTGCGTGCGCACACCGTGACACCGTCGCACGCTTTGCCGGGCTCGACGGTGGCGTGCTGTGCAGAGAAGAAACGCAAGGAACGACGCCAGGTTGCGGCGCGAAAGCTCAACTTCAAAATGTTTTTTTCTTCTTTAGAACAAAATTACTTTATTTAAGCTTTCAAGAACAAAAGGAAATAAACTCTTTTGTAGAAGTCACCATGTTAAGTATTTTTCTTTGGGCCATCTCAATTAGAATTGACGGCTCTTTAAACGGCAAAACGCAATTTTGCACAAATATAGTTTTTTTCTGCACGATATTTAGTTGTACGGCCTGAAACTGTTTTTGTGTACAGTATAGCTACAGGGCTGTCAATAAGAGTATTTACAGTCGCATGCGGCAAAGCCATAGTTTGTAACAAAACTATATGCTAAAATGCTCATATATTCCTTATTTTTTAAAACTGCTTCGAGGATACCACATTCCATGACCATGATCCTTATTACATAGCAATCCAAATACCGTAGGGTTTTTAGGAAAAAATATTCTAGTGTTCCGTAAAAAAATTTTACTTTTCATCAATTAGTGAATGACTCGTAGTTCCACCCTCCTTTTACTAGTTCAAACCACCATCACCCCATGAAATTTGTTTTTCGTCGAAAAATATGTTAGAGAGGCACCACAAACGTTACGGTGTAGAGCCATCAATTTTATTTTAGGAATCGGAGGTGGCCGTGGGACCTTTGACATGGCATGGAGAAGTCCTGGTCACTTGATGCCGCCCGTCGTTTACGCATCGCGTTTCAAACCGCCCTCGGGTACAAAGGGCACAATGGGTCTGCTATTGCTACGCGCTGGCGGCACCTTTGATTATTACACGATACCCGCCGTTTCTTCCCTTGCAGCCGGAAAGACGGACAAGGGGAAGCGGCAAAAACTCCGTTCTTTCTTAGAACCTAATCGGTTCAGCTATCGTCGCAGGTGGCGTGCTGTGCGGCGAAGAGGCGTTAAGAAGCGACGTAGGTTGTGGTGCGAGAGTTCAACTTCGAAAATTGTTTTCTCGCTTTAAACAAAAATTACTCTAATTACACTTTCAGAATCAATAGATTATCGATCGTTCTTCCAAACCCACCATATTTTGTATTTTTACTTGGACCACCTCAGGGTGAAATAAATGGCTGTTTACGCGTCAAAACCCACTTTTTTGCAACTTTAGGATTTTTGTTTACTGCGGAATATCTAATTGAGCGGTTTTAAACATTTTTTTATAAATTATGTACCTGCAGGGCAGCCGGTAAAAAGTTGTATTAAGTCCCGGAGCAGTTAGACATTTTTAATAAAATAACAAAAATGCTAAAATTTTGAAAAAAAAATGTTTAAATTATACAGAACTTCACAAGCACAACCACATTGTTAGTCGAAAGCCGTGCAAATTTAAGAAAAAATATTGTTAGGCGTTTCACTAAAAAGTTGATTTTTCATCAATTATTGAGTGATGCCTAGTTTCACGCTGTTTTTAAAAATTCAAACCGCGCTCACGTCATCGGAAAATTTTTTTCGCCAAAAATATTTTAGGGCATGGCTACAAACATTGGGGCAAAAGGCCATGAATTTTTTTTTTTTTAATCGGAAGGGGTCGAGCGCAACGTCTGGGACGTTTGACATGGAATGACTCAAAACACAAATGAGCAAGCATCCGCGGTGTACGTGGAAGTTTGCCAAAAGAAAAATCAAAGAGAACGTCACCACGATCACATTGAGAGGCAACGGGGACTACGTCACTGATCCAGTAGATGTCAAGTTCCTAGATAAGAGCTTCTTGCAAGTATAGCGACATTCTTTGAAGCGTCGACTGCGTAACGGTGCAGGCTTTAGGAAGCGAATGGCGGCGCACAGCGGAAGACTGAACTGAATGACGCCATTTTGTTCCAGCGGAATGTGCTTTGTCATTTGTATTGCTTGTCGTTATTTGTAAAAAAGAAGTATGAGGGACTTTACGTAGATGTCGCTGATACTTTTATTCATATAGAGTCAATTGAAACTCAATATAAACTCAACGTCTAATGAGTTTGATCAAAAGAAATTCAATATCGATTCTATTGAATTTACTCATTAGGAATGCAACTGAGTTTGAACATGAGAAACTCAGTATCGATTCCATTGAATTTACTCATAAGAAGTGCAATTGGGTTTGGTCATTAAGGACTCAATATATATTCTTTTGAATTTACGCATTGAAAATGCAATTGCGTTTGCTCATTATAAACTCAATATATATTCTTTTTTTTACTCATTAAGAATGCAATTGAGTTTACTCATTGAGAATGCAATTGAGGTTGCTCATTATGAACTCAATATCTATTCATTTGAATTTACTCATTAGATCAGGGACGGAGTAAGGAATTTCGGGGCTTTGTTCTAAGGCAGTTAATAAGGCCCCTAATGATGATGACAATAGTGAACATGATGACGATGATGGTGGCGGTAACGACAATGACGGCAATTTGTATGTTTCACAATCTTATAAAATACAAATATCGTTTATTTTATTATACACCTTGGAAGGTTTCTGCATCGGTAGAATCGATTATTAGGAAATTCGGGTTTCACTAGGTCGAAATGAAGCAGATGCGACTGTGGATTAGAGGCTGTTCCGGAAATAGTCAATCACTCACTAAGAGCGCGAAGCAATGAAAGTTTGGGAAGAATGTCAAGTGTCGCGCATGCACATTGAGCAGCTCCATGGCCTCGTGAACTTCCGTTGAACAGTTGAAAATGATGACTTGGCGTTCAACTGGTTTGACCAGGTCTGCAACCTTATTTATGCTGTACGTGTCCCTGCCGGCTTGCATAAATTCATTATGATGTCGAGTTAGAGAGATGGCACAGATGATCCCCTTGATGTCGAGTGGCATGATTACTTGGGGCACATATTGCATTAGACAGTTACCGAAAGGATACCCGCAAAATTCTCATTACAATAAAGAAAACGAATTTCGCTGCCCTTAAAGACATGCCTCGGGAGGGATTCGCAACTCGAAAACTTTCCCGAGAATATAGCGTTTTTATTCAAGTATTTGCTCCGATAGATTGGAGCCTGTCTAACTAGCCCTTTTATTAATTAATTGCTAACTTGAGTAGTAAAGCAACACAGACAACAAAGTAATCTTGGTGGATAAAGTACTTGAGGCTCAAACCGCTTCGTCCACACTCTTCTAATAACTGAACTCTCGTGTTCCGAACTAAGTCTTCTGCCTTCTACTAATAAAATAAATAATTGAGGCTGCATGCGATTGCAATAGAGCAACCACTGTTATTTGGGCACATTCACAGGCACTTCTCATGAAGATCAAGGATATATTTTTAAGCTCCTCTACGGCATGTTGTCTATTTTAAGGGGAAAATGTTTCTATAAGTTTTGGAAGTGGTCTTGTCGCCTCTAACTACAGTAGCTAGAACAATTTGGACGTATTACTTTAAACTAAAAATAATATATCATACATCAGAGGCTCGTAAAAATATTCCAGCAAATATTTCCCTCGATGACACGAAAAGTGTTGTCTTGCACCGGCAGATCAGGCGCAGACTCCAGACTCCAGAGAGGTTGCTTGCAGTCACTGCCTCTCCTAAACCTTTTAAAGACATCTCAAGAGCCAAGAGCCGGCTCCTTGAAACGCCTGTTAGTGGATAGAAAGAATGGCTTCGGGAGGCTCGCCAATATTTCTTTTTGCTTGTTTTAAATTTGTTGTCTCGGAGGAAACTTTCCGCAGAAAACATCGTGAAAACACCAAAAATGAGGAAAAAAAAATAATGAGTAGCATGTATGTTGCTCGTGCAGCCGTCGGCAACACTTACTTGCCTTCCAACCCACCACTGTCCATAAAACACGTCGAGGAGGCCCCAGTACAATAGAAAACTTCGTGGCCGTCCTTCCGACTGGCTTCAATTAGAAGATACTTCAATGGGACCGCCAGTGCCAACATCTTTGCTCTCTCCCACAAGGAGGGTGGAAGGCAACGCTTACATTTTTGTTGCTCTAGCACAGTCTTTTACAACGAGCTCAGACGTTACATAGAACTACAAGTGTGTACGGGAGGGATACATTAAGAGGAAGATCCTAGTGACCTCAGAGGGACCATTGGCAGCCGCTCTAAATCTCACAGGAGTGTCGTTCTCGAGTTGTTCCCCAAGCATCGTTCAAACTTTATAGTTTTTGGGTGCAAAATAAAAGCAATGGAGGAATAGTGATAACAAGTGACAAAAATATAATTGTCAACTTAACACCCCTAAACGAGGAGGAAGACTCCCTCAGAAATAAAAAGTATTTCTGGAAAAGCAACAAACACAAAAACAAAATAGAAGGAAAAGAAGAAAAAGGGGGAGGGGGGGTAGCATAGCAATCTCACGATGATATGCGGCAGCCTAATAAAATGTTAAAGCGCATCACTGATAGAGCATACAGTCGTAAAGTGAGGGCCCAAGACAAGTGCACGTAAAGCCGTATATAACATTAGCCTCCCGATGCAGCATTTCGCAAAGTTTCGAGTTCATGCAAGCTGATGCCCAAATGTAATTTATGTCAGGATTATAAGAATCTTCATCTGTACAAATACATGAAAGAATAAAACACCGAGGACGGGGACGAAAACAGGACTTCTTATGAAATAAGTCTTGTTTCCGTCCCCGACCTCGAGGTTTTATCCTTTCATGTATTTCAATCTATTCATCAAAAGGCTCAATTTCAATTATTACTTCATCTGTCCTTCGCGCTATTTATGTGTAGTTAAGAATATCATTGTATCTCTATGGATTTCTTTTGGCCTCGTGCATCGGATTCTTTTTAAAAAATGCTATTTATTATTTTTCTTTTTCTGCATATTTATTTGCCTTCAGATCTATAATGTGAGCACAAGGTCCTTTTTGACAAACCCCGGGATCCGGTGTTTCACACTTCCAAACAGAGAACAAAAATCACGTTTCTGCAGATCGGCTCAAGGGCTGGCGTATTTTCGAGTATCGTCCTCCCCGTGTCGGTCTCAAGCGGTTATGTGAGCTTCATACAGTCACATTTATTTATAATAATAAAATATTTATTTCTTAGTCACTGACGATTTCACAACAATGGGCCAATGACGTTAAAGATATACAGAAGTAAATGTACCTCCAAATTATCTTAAATATGCTCCGCAAATATATTCTAACGTTTTTTTATCCTCGATAGACGCGTATAAATGATTTGGGGAGCGTCGGAGAAAAAGCTCATCAGTGAAAAGCTCACCACAAAACTGTCCGATGAATAGAAAAGCTGACCGACCGTTTGACGACGGACACGGAGAAAAGCTCACCTATAGGAATCTAGATGCTCGTTCCCGCAGCAGTTGCGTTCGAACTGTTGCCACGGTGACACTTACGACGACCCAATGGCGAGGCGCAGTGATTCACGACGCAACGCAGCTCGACCCAACTTGTGCGAACGGGCCTTAAGAATCGAGCGTACACTCAAGTGAAATACGTTTACTCAACTGAAGCATGCTGGGATGCCTTAAGCCTGGGTCACACGTACTGCTCATACATCATACAAAGACAGTCTGCAAACACTCGTCACCGCGATGTCCCTGGTTCGAATGCCGCGTGCCCTTGAAGTCCTTGCAATGCGGCATTCGAAGCACGGATCTCGCGGTGACTTGCGTTCGAATCTGTCTGCAGACTAATGTACAAGCAGTGTGACCTCGGCTTTACGCGCACGCGGTCATTCTGTACTTCACTATACTCTGTTTCACCTTATGATGTAGCGCAGGAAAGTGCTACAAGCACGAGATCCTTGCTCAGGGCACATCTCGTCGGCACAAGCTCTCGCGCATTGAGGGCAGCTGCAAATGCTATGAGCTCGCGCTTCTAGCCTTCGCTGCGGTACAACATAAGGTGAAACGGAGTATTCGCGACTCCAGCGAAATCGACGCCGCGTAGCGGCGACGCCGAGAAGCTCAGAGAGGAGGTCGTTTCGACTCTGTCGTTCGCTATCGCTGCTTGGTTCTCGTATAGGCAGCATAGAAACAAACATCGTTCCCAGTAATTATTTTTATGCTTCCGCCGTGTCATTCCTACGCACTGACTAGAAGAAGGTTTCTACCTTCGAAAAATCGCTTTGCTTTCATATGTAACACCGATTTTACGCTGCAGTGCAAGACATTTATGGTGGTCCGCGTGTTGAACGACGAAAACGACCTCCTCTCGTCCGCCATTTTGCCTGACCAGCGCGCTCCCTATAGTTCGCTGGAGTCGCGAAT
>JAZHYW010030048.1:0-50821 GCA_037355805.1 Ixodes ricinus
AAATTGACAAAGAGAGAACAAAGCGCTGTAGGTCCTCCAAGGGAATCGAACCCAGGGGTCTATAGGTTGTCCACTTTGCCAACGGGGAGAGCTCCTTAAAGGCCGCTGTACAGTTCGCGCTTTCCACTTTTTCGTGTTTCCTCCTCTCCTGCCCTCCTTTCCCCCCTTCACCGCCCTCCGCCACCTGTTTACCGCCCTCCCCCGAAGGGCCGACATGGAGAATGGATTAGGAGACGCCTCCGTTAATCCGGCTTAACCCGCGGAAAAGGGGGCCTGCTGCTCAACTAAAAATTATTTCGCTGCTCGAAAAAAAAAAAAAAAAAAAAACGCCGCGGGCAGCGATTGAGTGCGCTTTGCCGGGTGCGCAACGCTACGGGCGCCTTGAACAAGCTTGAATGCATTGGACTAGCATTTTTCGAAGCTTACGTTTCAGCTTCCGTCCGAGCGCAGCCAAAGCTACGTGTGGCCGGAGCCAATCACACGCCGGTAATAGGTCACGCGATCTCGCCTGCACTTTTGTATCACTCCAATGCGCCGCTGGTCGTCCGCGCCGCCCGCGCTCGCCGAGTATTTCGTCTGCTACGGGTGTATCAGCAGTATCGTCTGCTACAGGTTTAAAATGTGCCCTTTCACGTTCTGAAATTTAGTCGCAGGGGATGTCAGCACGTAGGCTGGCCGCTGGCGTCTGTGTCCGAGCTTTCCATCTGTTCGGGATTTCGGCATAGTTTCGAGGTGTGATTACACATTGCAAGGTGCCCGATGACCCGGCCGTTGATGTTTCCCTGTATTATCTGGATATACCAGGGCTCAAGGCGCAGTCCTTTCCACCAGCTTCTCGGCGTTCAATGTGATCGGCAGGTAAAGGGGTGCCCTGATTTCGCCGCGTATCAGTGAATTGTAGTGGCCCGGACGCTTTTCTTGCTTACAACGCATTCGCGGTACGACGCGGCCGGAGTCTCCTGCCGAATTTGAAATAGACATTCATCACGACCTCTCGCGCCTGACGCCCAAACGTGCCTTTGCGAAGGGATGTTTTGAAGCGACTCAATGAGGAAAGCAGCTAAGCTACAGTGAAGCGAAGCACATGATTCGGCCCAGTGATTCGGTCATTACGGGAAAGAAATCACACAGAAAAACCTAGCGCTGTAGCAGTGTTGCCAGCGGATGTACGTGTTTTCACCAAACTAGATGCGTTTACATATATTAAAAAAACATAACCTTCAGATATTTAATTCTTTTAGTTGCAACATCTGCAGTAAACATTTGAAATATTGTTCAATGTATACGCACAAAACAGTTATTTAAAAAAAAATTACTTTTGCGGACTACTTTGTGGTGCGTAGGAATGCTGATTTCAAATTAGCGAACCGTCTCTCAGCCTTTGGCTGCGCTCGGACGGAAGCTGAAACGAAGTATAGTGTCCTATCATTTTTTTTTTCAACGTGGATTCTGCGTTTCAGTCTAGCTGAGGTATCACTGGCAGAACACGAATCGCATACTTGGAAGGTGTATACCGTTATATACTCCATCTGAAAACTCATATAGCTGGTTGAGTGAATTCAATACTACCGCATTCGTTGAAGCTCGATTTGTTGAATCGAACTTCAACAAATCACACGCACCCATTCTCTCTGTTCCTGTTTACCCAGTCATAGTCGTTCCCTCACGATGCAATACGAGTGCAACTAACGGCAGTTTATGCAATGTTGACGTTGCACAGCCGTGATAGCACGGTTTTTAGAGGCGCTATAGAACGAGCTCAAGCGTCGCTACAATGTCTGTACACTGATTGATTCCTGTTTCCCCGCCGTGGCGTCACACGAGAAAAGCGATTTTGTTCTGTTTGTTAGATTAGGAACACAGAAATCAAAATATAATCACGGTAATAAAACAAAGCGAAATGAATCTCTGCAGCCAATACCCAACCGTTCGCGAGGTGACTAGGCAGAAGCATATATTACCTCCGTGATTTCACACTCTGCGCACCACCAGAAAGAGTCATACAAACTCCTTGGCGCTATTATCAACACGATTGCGTTTGCAAGCTGGTTGTTTGACTCAGCTAGATTCGTCCCTTCTGGCTTTCATAGCTCTGTATGAAACCAGAACGGTAGATACTTTTCTACATTGGGCGCATCTGCCCGGGGCCTCCAGTTATTTACGGCCAAAATCACACTAGAAGCGCTAGCGAAATAGGTGCTAAGAGTTTTGCGAAAGGGAGCGTAGACCGAAAAAAAAGAAAAATGACAAAAAAAGAAAAAAAAAAAACCTCTGGTCATGTTACCAAAAAAAAAACCCAGTTCACGTGATTTTTTTGCTCACGTGACCAAACAAAAGAAAACGAAACAAAAAACACGAGTAAAAACCATTTTTGCACGATTTCGAAGCTAGGCCCTCTTGATCGCGAACCTAGCGCGCTATCCGTTGCGCCAACATAACTCGGCCAAGGGTAATGCTCAAGCATTCTCTCATCACAGGAGAAAGCTTAGGCGCCCTCGTAGTTTTTCATACATGTGCTATTCATATTTGTGGCCAGAATTCACGTTCCAGAATGCTTTTAGACTTTTGGAAAGCATTCTGCTTGAATGCTTTTGCACTTTTGCAATGCTTTTGGACTTTTGGAGTTTTCCTCATCGGAATAATTTTAGCCTTTTGGAGCAAAACGAGTTTTCCTCATCCGAATCATACGTGCAGGCATCCCCTCTTCCCGTGTGTAACAACACTCAACAACAAAAACAACTCATCCGAAACACCTTCTAAAGCCAGTTGACCGCACTGGGTCGTCCAGCTCATCAAGCAGCACGAGACCACAACCGGGAAGGCTATTTTCAAATTCTCTGACGTGCCCGTCCTCGCATCCGAGGTCGCCGTTTGACAAGATTATCTTTCTTCCACCTGGTTGCCGGAACCCCCACGGCAGCTTTGTCCCGTCCCCCACTCCCTCTCGGGAGGATAGCTCGTCCCGAGGCAAATCCCATTTTCGCGACGCTCTTTCCATGACCCTTTCCCTCCCCGTCACCCAGCTTCGGGAGAGAAGGTTCTTCCCTGCAGAACGACCCGTTTGTACAGCGGCCTTTAAGCGGTAGTTACTAAATGGGATACCATTTTCTTCGCCCCGGACACCGTAAGGAACGTGTAAATGGGCACTCAGCGGGTAGCTCCGGCTTGTGCTACCCGCTGCACGAGGCGATGCGGACGCAGGGAGCTTCTTGCGTCGTAGACCGCAGTTGTGCACTGATTACACAGCAGAGTCCAGTGGCTATGATATCAGCTAGAATGCGCAGACCAAGCAGTACAAACCACGCTGTCGCACGGCTACCGGGCGTCCAGGGGGGGGGGGGGGATATGCCCTTTGGGTGAGTATAAAAAACACATTTAAACGCCTTCTCCGTGCTATTCTGAACCTCCACTCGCTGCCTGCTGATGGATCGCGTGGTCTCGACTACCTGGTCGCCGTTTGCTCATTGTAGATCACATCGCTAGCCACTGGTACTCGTGACAAATGTCCGGGCCACAGCGCACGAAAATAGTTAGAACATATAGAGAGGAAGGGGACATCTCAGGCCTGACGTTCACTAGTGACAAGTCTGGAGTAATAGTGATTGAGGACGAAAAGGGGAGGGATCCCTGAAAATACGATGTATTGTAATAGACCCTTCTAAAATTACGCTGGTATGTTATGAAAACACCGCACAATGACGCGCGCAAAGCGACCATAGATATGGCAAGTCTATCAATTGTATACAGGCCCTTGGGGTGCGAGTGCTATATCAACCCCAGACCTTCCAACTGTAGGTGTTCTTTGGCGCTAACGCCACTACGCAGTATTTTTAGACCGACCGTAATACGGCGTAATTTTTAGAGGAGTCTACAGATCGTGTAGAGAAATACAAATATCTGGAGGTACGGCTCAATAAGTGAAGGAAATATCTAGATTCTAGAGGGACATGAAGGATATATAATTAGGAAAAGGAAAGTGAATGCAGCTATTATGAAACACAAGACAGTGGAATTATAATATATGACAGACATGAAGTGGTCAGGGAACATGAGAAAGAGTGCTGGTTCCTGCAGGGTATTTTTCGCAATGGGGTACTGTGCCTAAGGTCGGAGGTTCAATCAGAATTAAATATAATAATAAGTGAAATATACTCCCACCAAAATTCTCGTTTAGAGGCGGAACCTGAGGTTTGTCTCAATCAAATCAGCGGACATGGCCTTCATATGAAAAAACGTCGAAATGCTATCGCGTTTCGACGTACTCTGTAGCGACGCACCGCGAAAGCAGCCCCGCTCTTCCTTTCTATACTTCGTTTCAGCTTGGGTCCAGACGCAGCCGATGCTGCAAGCGCGAGCTCGCGGCTTTCAAAGTCCCTGCCAAGCACGCGCGCCCGTGCAGTGCAAGCACTGCTCAGGGCCACAGGCTCGCGCTTGTAGCATCGGCTGCGTCTGGACCTAGTGCCACTAAATAAGCTACGCTTCGGAAGTAACGACACTTGGCCATATTGTGGCTTAAAATCATGGTTGCCACTTATCTGAAGCTTTATCTGAAATCACAGGAAACGCTTTTTCGTCCTCCACAAATGTTTAAACAGTCCGCGACAGAGAAAAGCAATATTACATGAGCTTCCTAACACCGAATCGAATGCTGAGGAAGTCGCACTTTTGAATCATGACGATCTGCAGTTGCGTCTGCTCTGCACAAGCCCCAATATGGCGGCGCCCACAACAATGTCGGGGAACGGAGTGCCGATACTCTAAGCGCAGCTCATTTAGTGGCTCTATCTGGACCCAAGCTGAAACGAAGTGTAGCTTTCAACTTGACCTTTGGAAAGAAAACGAAACATTATTAACTTCTCGGTGTTCATTCTTCTCCTTGTGAGCAGGCATCTAAAATTGAACCCCTTCCCTCTCAGATAAAAAAAATAGAAACTGCACGTAAAATTTAATGTATATGAGGTATATTTCTTCTTCATTAGTGTTTTTTATCTTTTCCCCAGCCTCACGCAATCCCAGCGTATTTTTGGCACTCGCTTCCGCATGATGAGTGGGACGTGTACGGCAAAAGGATCCTTCTTTTTCTTATTTCGATAAAAGAAAAACAAAAAAGTACGACGTCATAAAAAAAAAGCAGATACAAAAAAAAATTACGGCGGATATAGGAAAGAGAAAAGAAAAAGATTGACAAAACAAAATATGGCGTTCTCAGGCAACAACATCTGCTCCAGTGACCGCCATAACACGCCTTCTTTGCGGGGTCTCCTGCCTTCACTCTCTCTTTTCCATTTCGAGAAAGGAAAAGAGTGTGTGCGCGAGCTGCAAAGTTCACTGACTTCAACGACATTAATCTTGGCCTTCCTGTTCCAAGCGCCCTCCCGGCCGCGCAGTGGCCTCATTTTGAATGCGGGCGTGAGACCCACTGTCGGGGATAGAACGACGTTCTGGCCAGAGGTGTCGCTGCGGTCGGTATACCACGACTGGCCAAGCGCTCACTATGAACCTAATCGGTACGATTATACACCTTTAATGTCAGATTGTCGACTCTCACGGCGTGGGTCCGAGAGCGACAACCCCCAACTTCCATCACCAGCAGTGCCACACACAAACCGTCGAACTCGTCGTTCGTAGCTCACGATAAGTGGCCAGGATCACAACTCGTCCCATCACGGCGATGCCAATCCTTGTCGTGGCTCCACGGATGGGCAGTCGCAAGAGGCACCTCATTGTGGTCGGTTTTCCACGATCGGCCAAACGCTCACTAGGGACGAGTCATCTGTAAGATTAACCCTGCTTTCATCGACGGAAATAAGACTGCATAATGTCAGATTGTGACTCTGACGGCTCCGGATTAAGACCACGATCGATGACCCCTTGCTTCTGCCGTGCTTTTTGACACGCGCCATCAGACTGCGAAACTCGTAAACCTTGTCACAGCGTCACGGGAGTCGCAAGGAGGGCGGTATGCGCTACCAAAACACCCTCGTCGCCGATACGCGGTAGTAAGCACACGCGTTACGTGTGCTTAGGTGACTTCTGAAACCGCAATCAAACTTCTCATACGTGATCAAAAAGACACGGTGTTGGCTGCAGGCTTGACGACAACATGTCGTGTGCGTCTTTGCTTCCCATATGTGTCCTTCGAACATGTTTCCCGACTGTTTTTTGTTTGTTGGCCAGTGTGACACTATCGTCCTACGAGGCGGAAACACGTCTCGGGCAGTGTCTGCAGGCATCTTTTGTGCAATGTGTCGTGTCGCCGGGACATTTAGGAGCGAAGTAACGACTGGCGCCTTGCTGGCAAAAGGAACCTGCAAAGTATTTTTCGTAACCTTCTGTCGGAGTAAACCACCTGCCTAATATAAATATCTTTTTTTATCATTTTTAATTACATGCCATTGTAAGCATGAAATGGAAGACAAGCGAGCATTGAAAACAAATATTTTCGAGATCGTTTGGGAAAAGGTGTCGACTTAAATCATCCTATAGTCAATCCGATGCGATTTGAATCACAATTCAAATGACGGTATAACACACGATTTTTAAATCATCTTTTTTATTCCCCTGCAAAGAGTGTACGCATTCATTTGAATACAATACATACACGTTCCTGCAAGTGCATTTGATTTTTAGGCACGGCGCCGCTTGATCACTGCCGCTTCGCCAAGTGATGCCTAAAGAGAAGTGGTAGCGCGCACAAGGCGAAAATCGGGATGATTTTATAGGGCCGACATTTTCGTAAAGCTCATAAACTTGCGAAGGCAGACTAAGAGATCCCCCCTCCCCCTCGCCCCCCCCGAGTAAAAGCGTCCGGCGAGTATGAACAGCGTTCATAATAATGCCATAAAAAAATATTTGCTCTGTTTACGATCATGCTTTGTACCGGCTAAGAAGATGCGAAAACCGTCGGGCGATCGGTGCGAATCATCTTACTCAGGGCCTCTTTACACCAGGGTAAACTTCAACCAACTCACCCATCAATGCTCGGCATTGTTTTCGCTGATTGGCTTTGATAATGATTGTTAATGCAGTCATCCCATTACCGCGTGAGGTAAAATAAAACGGTGTATGACGATGGTGCCGTTGATTGCCAGTGACTCTCAGGCCTGTTAACTTGAAACGTTTCGGACGGCTTGCTCTCTAAGTAGTGCCGCGATTTGAGACACGAAGTTCGTTAAGCCAACCGGCGTTTGTTTGCTTTTTTTTTAATCCAAGATGGGATGCGTGTATCTATAGACCTTTTCGCAAGTGCGCCGCCATCTTGAATTGACGTCACTTCCAGTATGAGCGAAAATATTGTCTGCCTTTGCTACGCCAATGAAGGCATTTAGGATATAAGCAGCAGCCGTCACATTTTCTTTTTTTGCCTCCCTTAATTTTTTACTATTTGCAGGTTGAAACGTTGGATTGTCTGTTGTTCGCCCTTACCGGATACGCCTGTTAGGTGGCTAACCTAACCCTAACCTAACTCGAATTTGCACCAATGGACGAAGTGCGAGGTAGGCAGACGCGGGGAGGAGGAAGCAGACGGAACGCTAAAGAGAGAAGGAGGTTTCCCCCTCTCTTCTCCAGCGTTCCGTCTGCTTCCTCCTCCCCGGCCCGTCTTACCCTCGGCCTTCGTTCTTAGGTTGCAACGGACTATAGCGCGTATAAGCCCGACCCCGACCACAAAGGTCGGTAACAAAAATGAAGTGTAGTACGCCTTGGTTTCCAAAATGGGCAAACGTTCCAGATTAGCCGCTTGGCGCCGTCTTGTGTGCGTGTAGCGGTTGTGTGCGTGTGTGGGTGTGGGGGAGGAGTGGGTTCGACTCATTCATTCATACATCCTGCTTTCACACAGCTGGCGCAAATACTGAATCACTGCTTCGCGCTCGTATTTCGGTGGAGTTTGATTCCCGGCATTTCGTCCTGTCTCCTGGCCGCTGTCACGATCCCCATTTTTTTTTTTTTTTTTTTGCGGCGTTAAAACGTTTGCTTTGAGCGGTGCTCGCTGTACGGTGTACCACCGCCTTGCCGCGAGTGGCGGTTGTGAACCGTTATCTAGGTACTCTAATCTCGCCATCACACTGCTTGTATACATCGTAGCATAAGAGCAGTCTTCATACAGATCCGAATGCGAGTCACCGCAAAAGCCGTGCTTCGAATGCCGCATGGCAACGAGTTCAAGGAGAATCCGTCATTGTAAGCACCGCGTTGCTTGCAATAATAACGTATTTACACGAAAATGAAAAGCACGTGATATTATTTTACGGTGATGTCGACGTGGCAATTAAAAGGGAACCTCAGTGTGAAGTACAAGCTACACTATGCTTTTTCCTTCCATTTAAAAAACTGGGTATTGTGATAACACCTTCCAGAAAATACTTGGTCGTAATTACAGGTTTTTTTTTTATTTGTAGCTTTCCAAACCAGGGTAAATGTTGTGCAAAGGCGAACTGAGGCACGGATATATTGAATTCAGCCACACTAATATATATATATATATGTTGTTTATTTTTATTTATTTTTTATCTTCGTACCGCTTCTGCAAATAAAAATTCGCCGAAGACACGTAGCATGCTTACGTGTAGGAAAGCTTTGCATTCCTACACGTTCCCGCACGCAGCGCATTCTTAAGGCCCATACGCACATTCGCGTTTGAACGCGTTTGAGTGCGTTGCGGCGTCCTTGCGGCCAGGAGCGGTCGCTTGCGGGCGACACGCGCCTTCCCGCAACGCTTCGCAGCGCGACGCAAGCGAGTAGAGACTCGCTCAACTTTCCCAAGCGTTGCGGTGCGTTGCGGTCCGAAGCGTTGCGGTGACCAATCAGAAGCCGAGAGGAGAGGAGGGTGACGTGTTCGCTCGCGCCACTCGGCCGACTCGGCGAGACGTATCCGGTTCTGCGCTCGCAGAACTTGCTTTTCCGTTTTTGGGGAGCGGTGGGAGTGTACTTCCAAGGCTGCGATGGTTCAAGCTTGACAAAACGTCGGGGAAGCCAGCGAGATTGTCCCAAGATCGAACACTTCGACGCTGTGGCTGTGCGCCGCCATGTTGCCTTGGATTTCGTTTACTATTGGTGAGCCGCTAGCAACGATAGCGCGTTCTTATTGGCTCTTGACTGCGGTTGACTGCGTGTCAACGCAACTGTGCGTACAAGTTTGGCGCAAGCGCTCTTCGCAACGCAACGCGTCCGCTTGCCGCTACGGAACGCACCGCGCTCAAACGCGAATGTGCGTATGGACCTTTACGTCTTCCTATCGCACACGGTGTTAGGCGAGTGACATCGCGTCCCCCATTGCGCGAGGCGCGGCAAACCCGCCGGCCTACGACAGGTTTCGTGACAAAGCATCTGCGTTGCTGTGCTTCTTTGTGTTTGTGTTGCGCGTGCTTGATGGCGATTTTATTACCATCTTTCGGGGACAACGCCGACGGCTTGTTCGCGCAGATAAGTAAGTCTGTCGCTTAATAGAACAATCCGATATTGCTTCAAGGTACGAGAAACCAACACGGAAGAATCAGGTAACAAGTATTCAGTGCTCTTGCCTGAAAGTTCCAGCTCAAAAGCATGGCGATCGGTTAATATTAAGATCCCTGGGATAGTTAATAGATATATCCTAAATGCCACGGATTTGGTGGACGTCAGCGCGACAGTACTCATCCAGGGCTTGTAGCACCAACCTGTGTTTACAAACAAACCGAGCGCCCAGAGCGCCCCTAGCGGACGCCACCGGCGCCGCGCATGCGCGATGGGGGTGTGGGCAAAAAGCTCGCCGTCGCCCATAAACACACCATTGAAATGCGATGTTGTCGGCGTCAGTGTGAGTCCCCCTGCCCTTTTTCGCGTTCGAATTGTTGGTTCTACGTCTTCCTGGCGATGTCTGACTATCTTGAGCGGCGTCAGCGAAATTACTGAGGCTCGTTACACCGCAAAACTTCGCGTGAATAATGTGACATGTGGCGATTCATTCCGCGTGGACGCCGCAGAATGTACGCTAAAGCCTGATTCGCATGATGAGATTTCGCTCGGAATTTTCAGTCGCGACGCCGCTCGGGCTGCAAAAGCGTGAACCGTAGCTGAGATGGTCGACGTCGATACTGAAAATCGCAAGCAGAATCGGACCAACTGAATTAGGCATAACAAGTCGGTGATGGTCACTGGTAACAATGATCAACATCTCCTTGTATCTACTGTTTTCATCGAGCCTGC
The DNA here is from genome assembly GCA_037355805.1 of Ixodes ricinus. Taxonomy (NCBI): domain Eukaryota; kingdom Metazoa; phylum Arthropoda; class Arachnida; order Ixodida; family Ixodidae; genus Ixodes; species Ixodes ricinus. The sequence continues at coordinate 10,183 of JAZHYW010030048.1, forward strand.
TTACCAACCTTCAAATTTAAGTCTTTTGAGGCCTGCACTTACTTCTTATCGCAAGTACCGGGCCAACATTTGGTCTATACGGACCGGCGTCGTCAAGAGCGACGACAAGCAGAAACGTTTGAAAGAGCAGACGACAGTTCGAACAATCAGGCGGCCGTTTGAACTTGAAGACGCACTGAACGTAGTCCGCAGGTGGTCAGCACAACTTGACGGTTTTCTGGCGTTCATGTTGGAACAAAACAAATAAATCTGATGACCACAAGCATCCGTGAATTCAACCCAAAGTACTTCCCGCCCAAGCAATCGTTGTCCGACGGCGTCTGCTTTTCCCTTTTCACGGCCCATATCCAGATTCTCGGACGAACCGAGCACGTGAAAACTGACCTTCAAACCTTTCTCGACACTTTTGGTACGGCCCCAGTCGCGGCGTTTTGACGAGAAGGCAGGTTTTTGTCTGGTTCCTTTCAAAAACAACGCAGGAATACACGTCTGGCATGGGGACTTCTGCCACAGCCCCAGACCGGAAGTGCGACCGACGCGCCACCACCGCGCCGTGACGTCACAGAGATGAGTTCATGCCATACAATTTAATCACGGCGCTGTGGTGACGCCTTTACAGGCTGTGGGCAATCCCCATGCCAGACATGTGATCCTGCGTTGTTTTGAGAATCAGACAAAAGCCTGTAACATATCATCAAAACGCCGCGTCGTATAAAGTGTCGATTTGAAGGTCATTCACGTGCTCGGTTCGTCAGAGTCTGGATATGCCGGGAGAAAAGGAAAACGTTTTTATAAATCGGTATTTTTGACGAATTCACGGATGCACTGTGGTCATCAGATTTGTTTGTTCCGTTATGAAAACCGTCAGAAGTGTGCGGGCCCCTGCGGACACGTTCAGTGCGTCTTCGTGTAAACAGCCGCAATCGTTGCTCGTCACTCTTTCGACGTTTCTGCGCAATCGTCTGCTCGCGAGACGACGCCGGCCCGTAGGCAAGGTCAGCCCGGTCACTGCGATAGAGTAGGTGCAGACGCAAAGACAAGTTTGAAGGTTGTCGCAAACAGTAGATGCATATGGAGATGTTGATTGGCTAACCTAATAGCCAACGCCTGACGTCCTGATCCATGGTGTTGCTGCGATTTTCAGCAATTGACGTCGACCATCTCAGCCACATTCACGCTTTGCTGCCCGGCGACGTCGCGACGCACGAAATTGACTAAATCTCATCAGGTGAATCGGAAGCCTTTACATTCAGCGTCTGGAATAATCGCCACATCAATATTCACTGGAGATTCGCGGTGTAACGATCGTTAATTTCGCTGGCGCTCTCATGCTCATCAGACATTGCCAGGAAGACATCAGAATCAACAGTGGGTGAAAAAGGGCAGGGGACTGACGCCGATAATATCGCGTTTCAATGGTGACATTTATGGGCGACGGCATACGCTTGTGCCCACACTACATCGCATGCGTGGCGTCCCATAATCCAGCGCGCTCCGGTTTGATTTTGTAAGCATGAGTTGGTAATACCGATCCTTTCCCGTGAAGCGACTATTTTGACTGCTGGGAGTCTGGCTCTGATGTTGTTTGTTCTTCAACAGAAAAAAACTAAAGAGTAAAGTGCCTGCGCGGTTTGGACGTGCATTACTTTCTTTTATTTGCTTGGAGAGTCGTATTCCTTGTTCTCTGCTCGTTCTTGAGCTTCACTTCAGCGTCTCGCTACACTTCGAAGGCACGTAATGAAAGTGATGAGCTTGGCATTCTTCTCAATAACTTCAGATTTTCTTTGGACCTGCTAATGCTGACCGAGACGTGGTTTATGCAAAAATCAGATATTCTCGACCTCGATAATTGTGCGACATTTTATTTAAATTGCTGCACAAGGCGCGTGGTGGGATAGCCATGTATATAAGAAACGATATGCAATGCATTCTCATGACGTATATTACTACTGTGAGAAATAAAATTAATCCCTATGAGTGAAACTCGGCAAGACTCTTCTTGCAGTAAAATATATACCTCCAGATGGTGATTTATCTGATTTTTGGGAGATTTCTTGAAAGAATCTTTCAGGTTGTTGGTGAAAACAGCTACAGCTTAATTTTAGGTGGTGCTTTTAATATAGATATGAGTTGTGCTACTGCTTGTGGAAAGATAGTTGAGTTTTCTTCTCTGTTCCAATCTTTTGGTTTTTCTAATGTGATCACAAATTCTTCTTGAGTGACGTCACTCAGTGAAACGGTTCTTGACTAATTTATTATAAGTATACCTCGGACCCGGATCACTGCGGGCGTGGTGTGCTCTGATGTCAGTGATCACTTTCCAGTTTATTCTTTTTTCCAATCTTAATATCCCATGAAAAAAAAAAAATCTGTGTCGTGATAGTGCATTTTTCTTTCCGATTTTAACGCGGAAACGCTGATATATTCAGACACCGCGTGTAATCTGAAAACTGGGACGGGATAGTCTCAATGAATTCGGCCGATGAGGTGTATGATTGGTTTATTGACAAATTTTGTCGATTGTATAAACAGTGTTTTTAACTACAATAGATAACACCACACCAAAAAGTCTAGAAAACCGTTGATTACCATAAATATACTAAAAATTATAACAACAAAAAACAACAACCTTATGAGCTTTTTGGAGCACCAAAGATAGATGTGCTTAAAATGTTTAGAAGGTGTCGGAATGAGGTAACCAAAATGTTAAGAAAAGCAAAAGGTGCTTATTACTATAAAATGTTTCATAGTAAGGATAGAAGTGACGTTATCTGGAAAACAAAAATCAATAATAACTCAAACCGAAATGGTCAAGAAAACACTATCAAACAACTTGTAATTAAAGGTAAAAGATTAACTGGAGAAAAGTTAGCAAATAAATTTAATGACTATTTTACAAATCTATTTTCCCCTATTTAATTAGAGAGTGATGACTTCTGTCTCACTCAACGCATCGCAGAAAACTGCTTCCTTTTTCCTATTGATGAGTGCGAAGTACGTTCGGTGTTTTTAAGCCCTAAAAACAGTAAATGTGTTGATTTTGATGAAATACAAGTGCAGCCGGTAAAATATATGATTGACATTATTGCGCCCTTCCTCACGCATATTTTTTTTAATTTGCCACTCTCGACTGGCGTTTTTTCAAAAGGCATGCGGATTGCGAAGGTGCCTGTTTTCTATAAGTCTGTTATATACGCCTAACGACATCAATGTCTTTTATGCGATTATTTATTAAACGTCCCTTAGAGTTTTCTTATAAAGCATAAAATTCACAGCTATAACCGTATAGCCTCGAGGCCTCTCATAACCCATAACATAGGCATTTGCTCTTTTTTTAGCATATTTAGAGGCTTAAAACTCAAAACAATTGCATATACCTCTAACGGAATGTATTCTGGCTTAAAAAAAAAAGAAGATGAAAAGAACACGACACAAAAAAAAAAAATAAAGCATTTTTGTTTATATATATATATATATATAGCGCGCTGAAATTCAACAAAAAAGTTAAAACCTCCTGTTTTATAATTTATTTCCCAGTATTCGTACATGATCTACACAAACTTTGCATAATGTGGAAGGTAATGAAAGGTTCTACACGTGGTATTATATTAAAAGCCATGCTAAACATAGCCGGCTAAAAAAAAAATATCCGCAGTTTAGGTGACAGTTGTTCGCGGAGGCATGTTTGGGGAGTTTTACAAAGATTAGAGCTACGAATAATAAATACTACATGGAATGACGTTTTACCTAGTTGCATATATATCACAATAAAAAAAATATAGAAGCTCTCTTTTCAATACTTTGGGACTGGATGTCCCTAAAGTCGTCGTCCTTTCCCGCTCCTTTGAGATTTATTTTCTCAAAAACTGAACATGTCGAGACATTAAAATAAAAAGGAATGTTTTTTTCTTGGAACATGCGCCACGGTATATAAAAATTTAAAGCAAAATAAAAAACACGACAGCACCTCGTTGCCTGAATCAATAAAAAAAAAAACGGCCCATATATAACCGCTGCGCGAAATGCCCACGCCTTTCTTTCGGAATTGGCGTAAGAACAACAACCAATTTCAAACCCTCTTTTTTTATTTTTTTATTTGAACAACGGAAATAGCAGTTTAACAGGTTCCTAGTCGTTGCTCCCCTAAACTAAAATTACCATCTGCAACGTGCTCCCAAAAAGAGAAAAAAAGAAATGCACGTTTTTTGTTGTGGTTTTTTTTTTTTTACACCGGAAATGTAAGGTACTCGAACTTTCAACCTCGCCCCAAAACTAGCGTCAGCGGTCCGGGCCGAATGCTAGACTTTCAACACTTCCCCCGTTCTTTAATCAGAAGTTATTAGTGATTTTCTGAAACCTTCCAAGAGAAAATGGGGCCCCAGTATCGGCATTCATTTCCCTGTATTTGAGGGCTTGTTCGGCCACTCTTTTTCCACTTGAAATTTCTAAGAATCGCCTGTAACTTTTGATTAAGATAACGCTTTCTTCTGAAACGCTGGCACCTGGTTCGGATAGATAACTCAGTATTTGAGTCAAAGCTAAAGATTCAACAATACGTGGGTTTTTTTTTTCTGTTTTATCAGTGAACGGTGAAAAAATAATTATTTTTATTAATAAAATTAGTTCTCTTTTTGCTTCATCTTAAATTTATTTGATTTACATCACACGATTTAGATCGCTTGAGCTAGAAAGGATTATCTTTTTTTTATAATTAGATTTATTTTTTGAATAGCTGCCTCATATAAATCTTTTCTACTTGATCATTGTTTGCTGTAAGTACAAAATCAACGCCCTTAGGAAGCGAACACTGATAGACAAACGGTAAACAGAAAATATTGCAGTATTGCTTATGCGGAAAAGATTTAGATTTCAATCATCACAGACAAATCGGTACAATTTAAATGATGATTTAAATCATCTTGAGTTTTACACCCCGCCCTGATGGTACAAAAATTCATTGCAAATTATTTCCCGGGTCACGTTGGGGAAGACGCGCGTCTTATTATTATTATTATTTTTAAAGTATTTGGTTTCTTTGAAGCGCCGATCTGCGAGACGGTGCGACCTGCGGCAAGCAAATAACAGCGCACAGCAACAGGATAAACTCAAGCACGCTATTTAATTCCCTAGAAATGTGCTTCGTCATGTCCGTTAGTTATCGCTGCAAGTAAAAGAATTGCCGAGGAGCTTTAACCCAAAGAAAGCGACCGATAACTAGTTGACCAATCTACCCACAGAGGACGCTAGTAGTATTGTTGCTCTAATCGCCGATAGATGACGCTACCTACCTTAGATCAGAGCTCCGCTCCGAAGTGCATTTGGTTTGGTTCTGCCACGAGGAGAAGGAAGCGCGAACTAAATCGGGGTCAATTCGAATTGCTTAATTCAATTGAATTTTATTTTCCACCGCATAAACGCCCTCAGCTGCAAATGCCAGGTACAGTGGGTGTTTTCATCCTAACTTGTTTTAACGCTATTTTTTTTAATTCAAACGAAAAACAAAATATTGTGCTTTCTAAGACCCAAATATTTATTTTAATTGACCATAAATGCAAAAGATACAACAAAAGTTTTTTTTTCTATGTGCCGATGTTTACCTAAGCTATTCATCAAATTGAAATTTGAGATTGTGGACGCGTGTAGCAATTATGTCAGTGAAAAAAAAAAAGAACTTGTTAGCAAGAAAAAGCAGAACCTTTCGTTCTGTTTTGTTTGTTCGTGTTTCACGGAAATAAATTACACAGACAGCCACAATCTACTACCGCTATGATGCAAATAAACGTCGGCTAAGAATTTTTTTATCTTTTGATTTTGTTAACGTGATATGTTCACACTTTCCCAATTTATCACCACCAGTAGCGGTGGTAGATTCTCGATCGCATGCTTTGCAATAATCGTTTATCAAAATGCATCACATTATCCTTACCTAGTGCGTACCATATTGCATGTATGATAAATTAAAGAGCCATTTCTTTTTTACTTTTCAAGAGACATTAAGGATGTTAATATATATTTATTAAGTCACACAAAAGAGCTCGCTATGCTTTTGAGATCAGCATCAGAAAGAGCGATATTTTCTTACAAAAATAAATATAGCAAAACGTTCATAACAATTCAAGGTCAGCTAACATAAGAAATCTTACTTCAAAAGTGTTGCAAGAAAGTCCCAGTTTTGTAGTTTAGGATTTGAGTAAATTAAAAGCTGTCAAACATGCGGTCCCTGACAGGCGAAAGTGACGTCATTTCACGCCGTCCGCGCCCTTCCATTTTTGTTTTAGGAATGTTTAAATTAAGATTGGTATTAGACTCCCTTAGACGGGAGTGCGCATGCGCAGAACGTAATAGAAGGGGCTAGCGTATTCCGTACGCACGCATCGCTGGGGATTTTGCGTTACTAGCGGACTTTGCGGTAAGCTCTCGAGAAATCTCGGACCCAGCGAGACCACTAGTTTCAAGATGGCGGCTACCTCGACTGGCGCACCATGGGCGACGTGGTTATATGAAATTACGTGGTGCTCAGTTCGTAATTTTTTCATGACCTAGCGCAGTCGAGTCAAATCGCCGTGCAGCTGAAGGAGTACATAGTGAAAATGTTCACAACTCGCAATGTGCGTGAGCTCTGCGATCTGCTCAACGCTAAGCGCTCTTCGCGCAGTTCATCGCCCGCGGACAAACGACTCTTAAAATATAAATCGCCGAAGTTGTCACTGCGCACTGGACATCAGTAGGTACACGAATTTCTTCCCGCGATAGCATTTATGAAAGGTGCCGTTTCTCCGGGACGATTGACGGAGGCTCCGTGATCGAATTTGGCTGCGCACTCGTAGCCTCCGCACCCCGTAGGAAAGCGCGCTTGACCAGGGAGCTGCGGCTTGCTTTAATTTGAAATAAAATTATTGGAAATGTTTTCATTTTCAGTACTTCTTTTGAGGAGCATGATGGCGCAATAAGCACGAGGGATTCTACAGCTCTTGCGAATTTCATTAAGATCATGCGAGATGCTCGCTCGGCAACGTAACGCACAACTAGAATCGGCCCGAGCAGGCCGTTTCTAGCGTACGCTAAGCGTATGCTATACTGTTGCGCACGTAAGAGCCAGCAACGCTATACTAAAACTGTCTATTACATCTAAATTAAAAAACGCTGCACCAAAACCATACCCGAGCCAGGGTCGGTCCCAAGGGAAGGGCGACGGGGCGGCCGCCCCCCCCCCCCAAAAGAAGTCGACCCCCCTCTTCCCCCTTCTCGGTGGGCAATTTGACATGGGTGGGCCCGCCGGTCCTTACAGAATTTTCCTCTCCTCCCCCCCCCCCCCCCCCCCCCAAAAAAAAAACAGAGTTCTGGATCCGCCCCTGACCCGAGCAGATCTGAATCGTGCAACGCGATTAGAGTGAAGGATAACCCTGACATTAGTGAACGGTATGGCGGATAGGTGGTGCAAGTGACCGCCTGATTAAAGAGGGCTGAACCTGGAGATCAGTGGGCTGAACCGGTTCAGAGAACATCCACCATTGCACCAGAAAGAGGAAAAGGGCTGCCGACCCACGAAACTTCCACGGCTGATACATAACGTGTTACGGAGAACTGCGGGTTGCTCATGCAGTTGGTTACCTTCTGCCGTGTTTCGCAAACCAACTGCACTTTTTGTGGGGAAGGTGCGCTCGAAGACGGGTACTTCTTTCTGAAAATCCCGAAACATCACGCATGTGCACCCATTCGAACGATGAAAAAATATTTCGCCAACTCTAGATAAGCCTACTGGCCTACCCTAAAGGCTGGAAGAAAACCGACTACCTCTTATCTATCAGAGCGACGGCTGGAGTGGAGACTTCCTCCAGCGTAGGGAGGCAGTAGGAGCTTCCCCTGGACTCTTACCCTGCCAGCGACTATGGGCTTTTGTAACAAATCATGGAACAACAAAATTGGGAATGGGGAAATCAGTTCAAACATACGAAAGAAAACAGCACGCAGGCAGTACGAGTAAAACAAGGCTTTAATTTCAAGTCCCGATCATAATCTTACTTGGCTTCTATTTCAGCACATAACTTAATAAACATTCGGTGTTTTGCTTTCTTTTTGTAGTCTCCAATCTCAACCACAGTACAGAAAGGAAGCAACTACAATCCACAAAAAAAAAGACAGTACAGTACAAAATCCAATAGCCTCAGTCTTCCTCAGTTCCAGTTGCATTCATCTTTCCAAACTTGCACTATTAAAGCTCTCTATTTTCGCTATGATGATGGCTGGCGTGGAGAAGTAAATTACATATGTGAGGAAGTTTTGTATATATAATATATAATAATGTGTATATAAAATGCATATGCATATTTTTCAATGTAACTTCCTACACTTTTTTTTCTTCAAACCTACTAAGGCACAGCAGTTTAGAATTAAGACAATGACGTAAAAAAAAAAAAAAGTAACCAACGAGCAAAGCCAACACTTCCTAGATAAGAGAAGGCCATTGTGCTGAATTTTCAACAAATACAGGCAGGAATTTGACACCAGTGCAGAGTCTGTGGTTGTTGGCCGAGACTCGAGGACCAGTTACAGCCCAACACTGACGCAATGCTTCATACCGTGCTCCGCATTCACCTCCTCAGGCACTGCAGCCTATCTAGAAGGCGTTGGCCAAGCACACACCCCCTCTATCAAATGCCAAACAACTTCATCCAGGAAAAAAAAAAAAAGTCTCGTGTGTTGACAAATTTTACAGATGTAAAACAAAATGGAGGCGCATGAATTTTTTTTAAAACCAGGGTGGACTTGACAGAGCTACGACACTCTGCAAGAAGAAGAAAAAAGAAAACACGACAATGGCGCAAAAAAGACTGAATTTAAAAGGAAAGACACAACTTGTGTTCCCTGGACACTCCAGATGACCTACTAAAAACACGAAAACAAAACACTTTTGGGCGGTATCTTTCCGCCCAACCCCCCAGCTTCGATCCGTCCGGGAGCAAATTCCAAAGCAACTATGAGCGGCAAGTCTAGGGGGAAAAAACATCAGAACTCTTTCGCGTTCTTAAAAATACATTGCGTGCGCGCACACACACACACACACACTAAAACAAGGCACCAAGTCACGCACTACACAAAACGCAAAACACTAAGCGGGATCATCGCCTGTATCCCCGGATATCACAAAAACAAATTTAAAATTACGCAAACGCTACACGGGTGGCAGTCCTAACAACTGGAGCAAAGTCTGGCGTGTGTTAACACTTGGTGAAAAACCAAAAGCCTCCGGGAAAGACTGGAGACGGCGAAAAGAGGGGAATAAAAAGGGGACAGGCCAGGGGAAGAAAGCAGCGGCGCAGTCAAGACACGCACCACGCCATAGGAACTTTACGCTGTTGCCATAGTAACGTCCACACGGAAATTGTCGAACCGTGGAACGCGCGACCACATCGCCTACCCTCTAAACACGGTGTCTGAATCGCCTCCGTCCAAGAGGGGGAAGGTGGGCGGGAGGGGAGGGGGGAGGGGAAGAAGCAAGCCATCTTAAAACGAAAAAATTGTGCCCTCACTAGATCACTCGAGAAAAAAAAATAAAAGCAAGCAACTTGTTCCGAGGAAGGTCCCAAACACAGCAAACCGTCGGCCGCAAGCGAGACTCGAAACGCAACGCGCCGGTCCCACCCTTGCGCTCAAGTTCACCAAAGTACCCCTTTGCGAGAGGCGCGGTTTTTCTTTCCAAACTTTGCGAAGGAACAGCATCATTCGCAAGGCAACAACAGCAAGAGGCTCAAACGTGAAAGGACGACTCAAACGCCGCGAGATATCGAAGGTACAGGAGCATCGAGGTAACAATGAACCAAGCTACTCCGTGCAGACGGCGGAAGAGTCGGGCAGCAAAATGTTCGAGCACCGACGGGTGCAACGGTGCAACGGACTTCCCTACGCTCCTTTGCACCCACTGCAAGCTCGGCGCGACGCGCAGGCACGCAACGGCCGCGACGTCGCTTTGGCATACGGCCTCCCCTGCGGACTTTCCATCCTCCAACCATTCTAACATTCGTGGCGACCCACCCGGCGGCAACAGCACCGAAATTCGAAGCAAGTACAACTGAGGAGAGTGGAAGGGTCCATAATGCCCATTGAAGCTGCCGGCATAGGAGGAGAGAGGAGAGTGAGGGGGATTGATGGGGAAGGTGAAAACAGCGGTACAACACTTCCAACAAACAACACGCCAGGCAAACTTCGAAAAATTTGTTGCATCCTAGGTTCACAAACGAAAACAAAAAAACCTTGAGCTCCGCGAGAAGAAAAAAAAAAAAGGACGAGATATGGTATGCACGCACAATGAAAAATAGAAAGACTCTTATATCCAGTCGCAATATGGTATGTATTTCACTATGCTGCTATATCGACGACGTGAAAGAGAAGAAAAAAAAAAAGGAAGTTTACACACTTCTCCCCGAGTGTTTCTTTACAAGTGGGAGTGTGGGGTGGGGGGAAGGCTAAAAAATATGGCTACGAAGGGCAACGGCAGACCGTTTCGGCGAAGGCTTCGACAATGCAGGTACACAAAACTTTTCACGCAGTGGGATGCACCGCGCAGTGACTCGACCGTAATCTCTCTCCGCCTGCCCATTTGCTTCTCACGCGCGCTAGAAAACTCCCGGTAATGCCTACTTCGACGACAAAATCAGTGCAACTCCTTCACGGTTTCGCATACAACAAGACTAGCTGGTTCAAAGAGGTCGCTATCAGCTTTTGCTTCTGACAATGCTCCGACACTGCCCTGTCCACAATCCCGAATCGGTTGTCCCCCCAGCAACCCAACCCCTGTACATTAAAAGAAAAAAAAAATCGTTTTTTTTTCCTAATATGCAGATTTTCGCAGCACAGAGATATCAAGAGGTAGGGATGGTTGATCGCAATGTGTGAAAGGCATCGCAGAAGCGAAAAACGACACGAGACCGCTTCGCTCAATATAAAAACCCCAAAGCATTCGTCGAAACTAAAAGAAGAAAAAGAACTAACAGTTGCACGTATACAAAAAGAAAAAAAACACCTAGGTCATTGTTCAAACTTGAAAACTTCTCACTGCACCATTTCTTTTCTTCTGCATCGCATTCAATTTTATCCATAGTCCACTGCCATCTGACAGTAACGGCGTTAAGAGTCGCTTCAATATCAGCAGCTGAAGGAGCGGTCGATGCCCGTTCAGCGCTGCTTCCGATTCCGCTGCTGAAGCTGTGCCAGCCTCTTTCGGAGCGCGCGTTGCCGGTGCATCTCCTTGCGGAGCGCCTCTTCGACGCCCGCACTCTGACTGGTCAGTTCCCGCGCATGATCGGCCGCCCTGTTGAGGATCATCACCTTGGGTGCCTTGGGGTTGTCCCTCAGGGAGGGTACCATGAGTCGCAGGTGCTGGAACGCTGACCGCAGGTCGTCCCGTCGCTTCCGCTCCATGCTGTTGTGCTCCTTGCGGCGCTCGTGGTCCTCGGGGTTGTCAGACGACGAACACGACGACGCGTAGAGGTCTTCTCCGCCGCGGCGCGGCCTCTTCGCTGGCGGCTGGTGGACGGGCACGACTGCCACGGCCTGCCTCGACGCGCGGCGACGCTTGACGGAGCCGGTCGCGTGGTGATGACGTTTCCGCCGCGACGCGGAGCCATTGGACAAGAGTTTCTGCGACGGCGTGACCACCCGACCGCTGGACGTCGTCCGGGACGCCGGTGGTGACGTCGGTGGTTGGTGATGGTGATTCTGCTGACTGTGGTGTTGTTGGTGATGCCGCTGGTGGTGATGCGCCGGCTGATGATGATAGTGGTGGCCGCGGGCAGACCGGGAGGTCGCAGCGCGGTGGTGGTTGTGTCCGTTCTGGTGCTGCTGGCGTTCGCCGGCCACCGTCACCACGTCAATCTCCTCGTCCTCTTCCTCCTCGTCGTCGTCATCATCATCCTCATCGTCGTCGTCTTCCTCCTCATCTTCATCGTCGTCATCGTCTGCAACGAAAACAAAACAAGACGCCATCTTTAGGACTGCAGCATTCGCTATCGATGACTCCGGTGCATCCATACATTACTAGACCACTCTGCAGACGGCGGTCTATGGCAGTCTGACCCACTGCTGTCTACACATTCATAAAAGAAGTTTCTACTAAACAAGTCACAAGCATTGCTGAGTAGGTAGCTTGAGCAACTCGCTGCACTCGGTGACAGCTTTCTGTGGCAGTGCAATCAAAGGCACGCTAGCACGTGCTTGAGCTTCAATATCCAAAATTCACCCCCCCCCCCAAAAAAAAAAAAATAATATATATATCAAATTACTTAGATCGTCGAAAAAGGAACTGTTTCTCGTTTCCCAAAAAGCGGATTTTGACCTTCGCTGCATGTTTCAGGAGCAGAAGTGACGTATTCCAGGAACTATTGGCCAAACCGCGGGACTCAAGAGAACGTTGTGCGACCGACACCTTGAAGTGCCCCCACTTTACTTTTTTTCCCCCTTGGAGGACGAAACGCTAGGATTGTTTCGAGAACAGATCAAATGCGACGGGCCCAAACGAGAAGGACGTTTTGAGACCGGTCCTTTTGAGACAATCCAACCGAGGTACGAACAAGAACGGGCCCAAATGATAACCACCCTCGGAAAAAAGTGGGAATCGACTTCTTCTCGCAGGTGCAATTGGGGACAGCGGAGTTTGGGCCGCCGGCGGTGCGCCGCGAAGCGGGTGTGTACGGGTGGGCCAGGTGGATTCATATTTTTTAGCGATCCATCGCGTCGCCGCAGCGCGTAAGCGGGGGCATGGGTGGGTTAACATGCGAAAGAGTGAACCAACCGCTGTCCCCCGTTGCGCCTCCAGAAAGTGCCGAAAAGACCGTTGAAAACAACAATAAAGCTATGCACGCACACTCCTGTCTTCAGAAATGCCCACTTCCACCAACTGGTCAGTGTTACGTGAACACCCAGGGGCTACATCCAGCGTGTTGGAATCCCTCGGACGGGAGGGCCGCCCGCACCCGGCCCATCCAGAAAACCAATAAACTCATGGATAGATGGAGGACGCTTAGCACCACCCTTTCAAATCGGGCGGCGACTAGCGCGACCTAGCCATAAGCATCGCAATTACAACAATTAAAACAAAAGGGTCACATCCACGCGCCGCTCCCGACAGGTCCGACCTTAACGAGCCAGACCGAGCGAGGTGCTGCGAGGCAACAAAAGAAGATTCGGAGGAACCTGGGGTTGAACGACCCTTTTTTCTTTCTTCTTTCGTGCGTGTCAAAAAAGCCACCACAAGGAAAAACTGCGGCGGCAGCGACGCGCCCACGAGAGACTTGGCAAGCGGACAGAAAAAGGACCCCAGGAGGAGCAGCCACACAGTGCTGCAAAAGCGCAGCAGGAAGAAAACGGCCAGGTTGAACCGCCGCCGCAAGTACGGCACATCGAGAAATCCCGGCACCTCCCCCGAGGGTGTTCCAAACGACACACAGAAAAACGCTCAAGCTCTTTAAAAGACAGGCATCCGAAACAAGCCAACTTGCCATGTTCAGAGAATGGGCCGGAAAAGTGCCGCCGGTGAAGATTCGACATGGGGGTGAGAGAGGGCAGATTACATAATCGTGTTCCCCATCACACCGGAAAGCCGTGTATATGCTGAGATCTCAGTTGGTTTTGTTTTTTATCTTGTGTATTCGTTTTTTCATCCCGCGAACGCACTTGCCAAAGGAGGGGAACCCCCGACGAGGTCGGCAGTTACCCAGCGAGGGCCACTGCAACCCCTAAAAATCCCCGGTGCAGGGGACACCTGGAATGGAGTTAATGGTAAGCGAACCACCCGTGGCTCAAGAAAATAGAAAAAGCCGGAACTGAAATTCCTTTTCCCAGTGTGTAAGCAGGAAAAAAAGAAAAGGATAAACCCGACAGTTTTTTCTTCTTTTTTTAAGCCTTTAGACAGAGTGAAACTACAAACTTGCGAGCAAGTTTCTTTTTACTTTTTTGTTGGGACCTTTCCAACGGATTTTGAAAGAATGCCAAGAAATCGAACGCTCTTATCGAAGTCGCCACCGAATATCTCCCATACACTAACAATACTCAACGCATCTCTAACCTGCAAACTCTTCAAATAAATCTGTCAGCTAAAAAAAAAAAAAATCTAGAAACATTGAAGACAGAAACAGACACAAAAAAACGACAAACTACCAAGACGAAAAAAAAAATACCGAAAACAAATTGAGCCAACACCTCTGGAGCAAGAGCGTTTAGATACCCGTAAAGACGTCGGCATACAAAAAAAAAAAAAAAAAATAAGAAAGACACATGCATTCTTTTTGCAGTGAAGATGAAGAAGAGTTCACCGACCCGCCTAGGAAGCCCACCGAAACACACCAGACACCCAGCCAAAACAAAGAACAAAAAACCAAACCCAAAAAACCTTACGGCACTCGAGAAACCCAGAGGCCCGGAAATCTATATGGAGCAAAGGTGCGCCGACAGCGACGACAACCCACTCGGGCCTGCGTTTTTAAACTCCCCAAGGGACTCTGTCTTCGTGTGGCCCAGACGGTGGAGAAGAAAAAAAAAAAGAAAAGGCGAGTCCATTCACACAACGAGAAGTCAACGAACGCCCGGGAATGACAGGAAGATCTCTTTCAAAGAGCTCACAACGGAAATATACTAGCACCCTTTCTCGGAAAGCCCCCAAAAACTCCGGGGTGCGTTCTACCGCGTAAGGATCCGTGACCGGAAATGATGGCCACGCAAGGATAAGAAGGAACAGTTTGCTGCTGAAGGGGAAACCATATTGAAGGCAAGATGATGTCGCCGGAATAGGGGTGCGATGGAACAGAAAAGAAACCAGTGCAGCAACGCGCACTGTTTACAAACTATGCTCTACAAACTATGCTTGCGCAGAAACAAGTTTCGCGCCAACGGGGGTACCATAAATGGCGAAGCAAGTGACGCATGCGGCCATCCCCCTCCCACACCCCTTTTTACGCTTTGCACAACGTAAGATGGCAACAATCAATGAAATCGAAACACTTGGATGATTTCATGATTAGTCACGTTATTCGCGTCCGAAATGCCCATGCCTATCCTAACAGCAGTGATAAGGATGGCCATGAAAACTAGGGCACCGACCAGCTCAAACAAACTCACTTCAAAAAAAAAAAAAAAAGAGGTAATCAGAATGCAGCTTTACTTGGCGAGCGTAAACGACGAAGCCAATCACAAGACTCAATGATAAATTCGACGACCCTCGCAATTTTTTTTTTCGGAGAAAAAACAACCGAGAGCACATACGCATCTTTTTAGTACTGTTTCAATGGTGAAAGCTAATGTTGGCAGAAATGTAACAACTAGTCACCGCGCCAGGACGCTGCATTAAACGACAGTCACTGATGACTAACAGCTGCGGTACAAAGCAATTCCATCAGCTACCGAAAAAAAAAGGATCACATCTTCAGCCCGTCAAATAACTGAGCTCAAAAAGGGATTGGAATCAACGACCGTGGAGATAAAACGATTCCACGGTGCCTTGCTTTTTATACTTTCTTCGGCGCAGTCACGCTAGATACCTCGCGCGCACACAGACAGACGGAACGCGTCTAGGAATGCGGGCCCTTTCCCAAAAACCTTTTACCATTTACGCGACTTTTCATTTTACCCCCGGGTACAGCCTCTCACCCAAACCTCCCTCTCTCAACGTCGGCTGAACCTTTATCGCCGCTGCCAGAGAAAACAACAAACGAAAGCGATCAGCAATAAAAACACACACAAAAAAATACTACCAACCAAGGCGTTTTGGACATCGGGCGCCGAACCCAACACACCCAGGCGTATTACACCAACACTACTACTACACACACACACACACAAGGCAGAGGAATTAAATGCCGCGTAGAAAAAAACACGAAAATCAAAGCAACTCCAAACATCTAAAGAACGTTAATCAAAACCAGTCACGCCGGAATAATCACTCGGGCAACCCTCCCTCTCTTTTTTTCTTTTTTTTTATCCCTTCTTAACCTGTTTTGCTTACCTACGCCCAGCTCGCTCTTTAATAACACCCTCTCCGAATACCGTTATCGCGGCCCTCCAAAAAGAAACCGCCCGTGAAGAAATTGCGCGATGTGTAGATGCAAAAACTACGACAAAAACTACTAGAAAACAGCGTGAAGACGAGAGACACTAACCTGCCGAGGGCCAATAACACCAGTGGCATTTTAAGACGAAAAAAACAAAACAAAAAAAGACGAGGCATTGGAAACGGGATATTTGCGAAGACGTACCGACAAAGACACGATAGAAAATCATCGATCAGTGAACGTGTCAACGTTTCATTATATGCTATGGAATGTTCTGGCTTCGATCATTGTTCGGGAGCAAGACGCGATCAACAAGCGCAATATGCATATGAGCCCGGGCACGAAACGAACTTCGTATCTCCGTCGCCGCTAAAAAATTGTTGTAGGCGTTACTGACAAAAAGTAACGATATACGTTACTCGTAACTGGTTACAGTAAAAGGTGCGCGTTACAGACAAAACGTAACGCACGTTACTTTTTAATTATGAATACACGTTTCACTGTTTGAAGTTCGAGGTATGACTGAGCGCCGTATTGTCAGAAACATTATGTCCATGTAGAAACTCAACATAATTACGTTATCGTTTTTACGAAAAAAAGAAAAACTCGAAAAGTTCATATAAAACTTGGAGCCTTAAACATAAAAATAAACTTAATATTTGTGTAAGTCTTGGTAAGAATATGTAACGAGAAACGTAATTACGCTAGCTGTTACTCGAAATAAGTAACGCATTAGTACGTTAACTTTACTGTTCTGAAAATGTGTAACGAGTACGGTACTACGTTACCGAGAAAAGCGACCCGTTACAGCTGAAGTCTAACCTGCGCCAGCGTACAAGAAATAGAAGCAGCGATTTCGAAACGCCCGCTACTTCCTAGTGCGAAGTGACGCAATACGCGGACAACGCCGCGCCGCAGAGATCGATATTCCGGCGAAGCGCGCAAAATGCTCTTCCTGTTTACTGAGAGCGCAGTGTGCGCCACCGCGATCCGCGAAGCGGTAAAAAGTAATCGAATCTCGGGATAACCGCGCATAGTCACCCGAACTCCAACAGACGCCACCAAGAACGCGAATACGAGACGACAAATACAAAGACAGGCGACTCGCGGAGTGAATCGAATTCAATTAACAAATTAATACCAATCGGATCCACCTCTGTACGAAATTTGCGTTCATTAATAACGACGAAGAGCCACGTTAATCGCGGTTTTCGTGGAGACAAGGACGCGAGCAGACGACGGCAATTCGGCAGCCATCAGCCGTTGCAAAAAGTCATCACAACTGGCAGGCAACATCGGAAGTCGTCATTTCACCGTAACGGTACGATGGACGACTCGTGTACGATTACGAGTCCGACAGAAACGACAAAAGGAAAAGAAGGGAGGAAAGCAAATGACGACGTTGCAAAAGACGAGGTCAGGCGGCAGTGGGCTTGCGAAGCAGACGGAGGGCTCCAACCAGATCATCAGTAGCAGACAACGAAATCTCGCAAGGAAGGCGGAAGGAAGCCTGATCGCAGACGACCGAGGGGGCGCCGAACGTGGAAGAGATCAAAAAATGGCGCAACTCCGGCTCTCTTTTGCGTAACAGTGCAGCAGCGAGCGCGCGTACAGAAATCCCATCGAAAACGATTCACCCAAAAGAAATACGTCGATGCGCCCCTTTCTTCGGCAGCGCGCAGTTTCTATCGGCCGCAACGAGATGGCGCCGTCGCACAATAGGCAGCGCGAACAACTGCTCCAAACAAACACACAAAACCAAGTCCCCCAGACAGGAACGGGCAGCGGTTTCTCTGCCGCGGCAACACAAACGACGAACGCCGAGAGCAGCGCTGGCGCGGCGCTTAGCGTCGTCGCCGGCTTCGAGGTGAAAGACCCGAACCCACCCTCCCTTCGTCATCGATCGAGAGTTTTCCACCAAGGGCGCATCGTCTGGCCCGTCTCGCCACCATCCCCCGACATACGAAGAATCTAGGAAATGTCTCTCCCCCCATACCCTCCCACTCTGCCGGTGACCTTGAAGAGCGGACCAGCGCCAAGGCTGGGCTCTTTGTTCGCGCCGACGGGTGACGACCCCAGTCCCACGATCACGTCAAACATCGCCGTTCGCGCTTGCTTCGCTTAGTTCGGACATTTCTTGTACGAATACGCGGCAAGCACACGCGTTTGAACCTGCATCAGGTACACGTACTACAATAAAAAAAATCCAGCGTTCGTAGCCCGTGCATGAACTTCTGGCAGACTAGGAGACATTGTAAGAGTGGGCGATCCTCGAGAACAATGCCGCTTTCAACTCAAGCAAGAGCCAAATCCTCGGAGATGAACAACGCGGCTAAGAAGCCAAGTCAATTCCTATGCTAGTCGACCGCACACAAAGGTTTCCGGAACAGATGCGAACAAGGAGAGACCAGAGAAAGCAAGACAAACAAACAAAGACAAGGAACGCAGTTCCGTCATCGGCGCTGGCGGGAGAAAGCCAACGACGCACATTCGACAATCGGAGGGGTGGGGAGGAAGCAGAAGAGATGAGAAGGAAAAAGACAAGAAAACATTCCACAGAAACGCAGTTATCAGCGCAGCCCCAGTTCGGCCCCGAAAGCTCCCGCACGCGAGCGGGACGCAGAAAAAATGATAGCGTCCCAGGGCAACGCCGCCGACAAGATCGCAAAAGAGTCTTCAAAAAACGCAAAAAAGACTGGGAGAAAAAAAAAAATAGGAACAGGCCCATGTTAACTTACCGGACTCTGACGGCGTATCCGACATGACGTATTCCCGTTTGTTGAGGTCTCTCTTCCAGACGCCACGACTCCGCACCAAGACAATCGGCTGTGAGCCAGCAGACGACTTCGATGACGCGGTCGCAGACGACGGCGTCGTCGTCTGCGCGGACGCGGCAGCAGACGACAGGCACACGTCATTGATGATAGAAGAGTCTGTGGCGAGCGTGGGCTGGTGGTAGCAGTGGTCACTCAGCGGCGTGTAGGCTAGCACCGCGCTGGGATCCACACAACGGGTAGCTTCCACACCTCCGCAGTCCTCTTCGAGGCTAGCAGTCCGCGGTAACACATTGTCCGGCGACGTGGCGACGCCCACGGCGTCGCCCATGCACTCATACGGCTCGCATTTTTCGCAGGAAGAGGTCGACTTGAGTACGATGACGCCGTTACAGTCTTGTTTCTCGCGGGCGGCCTTCTGCGTACAGTTCACCGCGCACTCGCCGGCCCACATGCAGTCGTGCAAGAGTTCGCCCGTCTGGGTCTTGGAGGACCATCCGACGGGCGACTCTCGGGGCTTGAACAGCTCGACGTCGCTGCGCAGGATTTCATCGACGATGTCCTCGTGCTCGAAGATGATGTCCGACAGCAAGAGGTCTTCGTCGAAGTCCACTATTTCCTGGTCGTAGAAGACGTCGTCGAAGATTTTGTCGTCGGACCGGTCGGGCGACCGCGGCGGAGTGGGCAGGAGTTCAAACTTCTTCCATATATCGTCACTCGGTGCCGGAATGGAGCTGAACTCTTCCATCAGGTTGTAGGGAGAGCCCGGCGCCGAGTAGTCGTCGAGGAAAAAGCCGGACATATTCTCCAAGTCTTCCATTTCCATCGTTGTCTGGGTGTGATGCGGGCTCGGTGCGCAGTCAGCGATGGTCGGCCAATTGGACGGAGAGGTCGACAACATCGTCGACTTCACATAACCTCCTCAGTGCTCCACCGAATATTCCTGGGAAGACCAGGAACAAACATCAGAAAAGCGCGACAAAACAAAGGAAACAAAAAGTAGACCAAACCCGATATCCCAAATTACCCCCCCCCCCCCCCCCAGACCTCCCGCCCCCCTAAAACACGGCATCAATCTCAATCGCTAATGCAGGCGAGCCAACAGCCCCCAAAGAGCAGAAAATTCGGACAAACGCTACTGTCAAGTAGTCAAGTCTCGATCGAATCACTGAACAAGCGTTCGACTTCCGAGAACCCCGAAAAATCTGGAACGCCGGAAGCGTCTTAAACGCGACCCGTCGATCACGGAACCACCTTACGCCGCGCCAGCAAACCCACCTAGTTCGAAACGCTGCGCTACTTCGGACAACACAGAGTCCAAGACGCATACGACCAAAGTCGACGTCGTCGTAACCTGATGGTAGCGTCAAATGTCGCCGTCAAAACGCGCAGGCAGCCGGCGCCATACCGGCGCGTTTAAATGTCATTCATTCGGCGAAACGCCGGCAAGTCCCAACCTGCCAGCCGGTACGTGTCGACCAAAGCGCGCTTGCAGCGCAAGTACGCAACGACAGGCGCCGCCAACTGCGTCGAAGCGATGCTCACCTGTCGGGGTTATCGGTAATCCTTGTGGAAAACGACGTATTCAACTCCTAACGGGCGTAGTCGGCGATATCCAAGGCATACTACGCGATTCCTCAAACACAACGGGCCAGCGCACGACACGGACTGTCGCGTCGGGGCCGCTCTTGGCTTATGTAGGAGGACGACACCCTGTATCCGTGCGCGTTGCGCAGAAACATTTCGCAACGTAGTTACACCTCAAATAGATTACTAAAACCTTGTATAGTGATAACTGAACGTGTATTCAGTGATGTCTCGAGCTATCATTATGATTTTACTCGATTAAAATGCAAAAACCGGGTAGAACTACTTTCTCTCGCGCAGCGCGTAGTATCCAAGCGCGCGGCGCCATCGTGGCGGGAACCGCGGGAGCCGGGTACGCGCTGAGAGCGGCGCGCGTGGCGACCAATGGGCGTCGCGTTCGCGAAAAGCGCGGGAAACAAGTGACCAATCGGAGGCCTGCAAGAAGCGGCGGCCCCTCCGCATGCCCACGTGCGTGCTCTCGCTCGGGGAGTTTAAATGGGAGGGGAGCTCCGATATGAAGTAAAAACAGCCAGAAAAAAGCGCGCGCTAGCAGGCGACGCTCTCGGGAGGCCATCTTTTTTATGTTGTTCTTCTTCCTTGTCTGGTTTTTCGCGTTCTTTATCGCTTGCCTGGCAAGCGGCGGCAACGGCGCTTTTTCGCCGTAGGATTCGGTCATCATACCGCCTCGAGTTTGTATCATGATCGCTTGGCGCCGCTGACTCCGCGAGACGCAAGCAACAAGCATCCAGTCACGCCCACCTTTACTAATTGTGCCGCAAACTCGGCTGCGCGGAGAGTCACAGGGCGGTGATTTCATTCGCCTGATCTCCTTGCATTTTGACATAAACTTCTTCTCTGCGGCATTTTTTCTTTTTTTACACGCACGAAAGCGAAATGGAGAAAGCACCGTGCAGAGTACGGCAACAAAAAACAGACGCCTTAGAATAAAAAAAAAAAAACGCAATGAAACAATAAAAAAAAGAATTATAAAAAAGAGCGAACTTTTATGGTTTCGCGTTCTGGCGAAACGCGATGAGCCGGTTTGCACCTCCAACTGGCAATGTGGACAAAGCTAGCCAATGATAACACGGACTGTAATCAAACCTCTCGCCGCGCCTTGCTCTTTTCTTACATATATATTATAAGTAGTAATATTGGTTTCTACTGTTGTTGTTGTTGTTGTCTTAGATCATCACTTATTTTAGATTAACTTCATTCCCGAAATGACTTCAAAATTGTTCGTTTATTCTCCGGGCTTGTGGATTCGTTGTCTTTTAAATGTTAATTGTTAGTTTCATTCCTCTTTCCAACCGTATCTGGTCTAAGCCCCTGGTCCTTAACGAATGAAATGTCGTTGCAAACTACTACGCCCACACACTGCAGAGCCGGCAATGTTGCGCCACTGAGCGGATTCTATTTCCTAGCTTCCTCTGTCGTTTTTTTTTTTTTTAGCAGCATATTGTATTTTGTTTTTTACTTGGTTTTGTAAGTAGGATTGGCTTTTTTTTATCTTATCGACTCAACAACGACTAAACCGTACTCCACAACTAATCATTAAAAGAAAAGACATACCACCCGATCTTCTTCTAAAATACGAGCAAAAAAAAAAAACCGCGGTAGTTAATTTTGTGAGAAATAGCCGCGATGATTTAGATCTAGATTTTTCTTTATTTGACTATTCTTTTGTTTCCCTGTTTCCGTACCCCACAAGGCCTTCTTTCTTCTTTTTTTTTTTCCCGTAATTTGCCGGGAAGGGGGGGGGTCTTTTTTTATCGTTGTTCTTTGCTTTCAAGGTTGCACTGCTTTTTACGAGCAGCCTAGGGATCTTCCACACGGACGACGCATTTAAATGGACGCTCGTCTTCGGAGATGACCCGGAAAAAAACTGGCTCGCTTTTTTCTGCGATGTGACAGCCGCCGTAGAACGCAGCGCGAACGGACGATTCGCAGTCCTTTATTATCTTCGTCTTATCGCCACTGATCCATTCGTTTAGTAGAGCACTAAAACTGAGTAAAATTTAGTCTCCTCCCGATTGTGAGTGCGGTTTCGCCATTTTAACTAGCCTCTCGCTATCGCATCAGCCCGGCCGCGGTATTTCCTAAAAAACAAAATAAAATTGCTCGCAAAAAAAAAAAAAAAAAAAGAAATGGTCGGGATAGAATGCTGGCACCTGTGAAACGTTTGAGCAAGGCGCCGCGTCGGTTCCGCACCCGTCGACAGATGGCGCGACCGGTCGACGTTCGGCTCTATTCGGCTCGCGGCGGGAGCAGACGATACAAGCTGCTGACTCGTCTGCTTTGGGCGCTCCGTCGTCTGCTTGCAAAAAAAAGGGGGCTTCGGTTTTGCATGCGTTTGCGCGACTTTGACGCGAAATCGCGCGTTTTACGCCCAATAATTCACATTGATGGTCAGGGGCGATGCAACGATTTTTGTATATTGCGCAAATACCTCTTAGAACGGATCCCTGACGTTAATGACCTGTGAAATACCGCTCGTTTCTTACCACATGCAATCGAAGTCGCAGAAAAAATAAAGATAAATGAGCAGAGTTCACCCCCTCAACTCGCAGCCAGAACAAGCGGCCACGTGATCTGGAGCCGATTATATGCCGCCAATGTGGATCATACCCACGCGCTGGGGTTGGCAAGGCCTGCAGGACACGCGCTGAGTTCCAGACATTGTTATGGTTCGGCTGTTGTCGTCATTGCAGCGATTGGACACGGGCCACTACCCGAATGCTTCTCGAGCTATCGATTATCACGAGCCCAAATCGAGTGTCTATGCCATACTCGGGTCCAATCTATGAGCCGCATTCAAATATCGTCACTGGGCGGTACTGCTACCGCCCAGCTACGTCATCAGGTTTTGCGAAGGAGAGATTGAATGAAAACGCACGGTTTTGTCCTCAAACTTACAGCGCAACAAAAGGAGTTTCTTGGTCAGTGGTGTTGCGTGCCGGTATCCTTGAGTCCCACTAGTGCCAGTAAGCTCGTGTAAAGTGAAAAAATTCCAATTGAATATCGTTGCACCGCCCCTTTAACGCTGTGTTGTTTTCTGAGCAAGGGGATACGTATGACAAGTTCTGGGCGTTTGACCAGTTTGAAACGCCCAGTGTCGCCCGGCCTTTTGTTGCTAACGGCGGGCAGTAGTGTCGTCTACATATCGTTTGCGGCTGCCATGGTTTGGGATTCGGAACGTGTAACTGACTGTGTCAAGATACGGTCGAACGCTTCAACCAAAGCGCGGTTTTAATGGCGCCGCTGGTCTACTGACACGCTTCCGCACACGTTAAAGGGAAAAAAAAAAAAAGAACTACGGTCAAGAAGGTTTGTTAAATCGCTTTGGCGATCGCGGAGTGCTTGAATTTGTAATGCGCGTTTTCAGCGTCGCCTCTACGTCGCGCTGAATCAGATTTTCCTCTCGAATCGCTTATCTCGAGCATCTTTTCGATGGGCTTTCTCTCCGATTCGCATTGAATGGGAGAAACGTGTTATCGACAAGGGGGAAGTGTGGTGTATGGGAATACACCCTTCGTTCGCAGTGTCGTTTTGATATCATTTCTTTTTTTTTTTTTTTTTTTTTTGCAACGCACGATTATGCTTTCTTTGAGCAAACACTCCTCGGGAGTTTGTTGCTATCGCGACAACGTATATCCCATTCTTTGCATTGCATGCAGCTTTTTTTTTTCTTTTTCCTTTTTCCCCTTTGTGAAGTGGGTAACCATTTCTTTTCTTTTTTTTTAATGAGTATTAACGATCTATCGAAGCAAAATGCTAAAACAAATAATCACAAAAAAAATCAATGTGGACATGGAGTTTAGTACTTATAAAGAAGCTGTTGTTTCACAAAAAAAAAATATTTAAATGTTGAAAGAAGCGTTTTTTAGAATAACTGGCCCCGCCTGGGGCGAAACGAGATTCGAGGATCCCAAATATGAAACAATGCGCGGATTAAAAAAAAAAAAAAAGAAGACAGAAAAGAAAAATGTCCGAGAAGGAAGTTGGGTACAAAACAGCTAAGTTGCGATAGGAACAGACATTGAGGGAGCCAAATCTAGGTCACCGCATGCAGCTCAATAGAGGCAGCAGGACCTAGCTTCCTTGGTCGAAGGAGCGCCCACGCTCGCTTGTGCTCGTGTTCACTTCTTTTCGTGCCAGAACCTCTTGAACCGGCGATTTCCTCAAATTGTCTATTAGCTGATAGATGGGAAGAGACGGAATCACCAAGCAACAAGTGTGAACGAACAAATCACCCCCCCCCCTCCCCCAGAAAAAAAAAGAATATATATATATTTATTTATTTAGACTTGCAGGTAAAATAAACTACGCATTGCCGAACGGATGCAAAAGTTTCAGAACAAACTGTTTTCTCGATCGGATGTTGTAAGAGAATTTCTGAAAATCTCGATGAGAAAATCGGTTGCCCATTTTCTTCATCACCAATCACGTGTGACTTTCGCACAAGGTAACGGATAGTTTTGAAACTCTGGCTTCTGGTTAGAACCGTTAATGGTATACGCTTGGATGCAAATGGGCGTTCGTCAAAACAAAAATTATTTTTAGAGGAAAAAAATAACTTTTTTTTTATTTGTGTGTGTGTGTGTTTGGGGGAAGGGCCCCGCCCCCCCTTTCCCCCAAACACACAGACACAAATAAAAAAAGTTATTTTTTTTCCTCTAAAAATAATTTTTGTGTTTGATGTCTTTCTCTTTAGCATGTGACCGGCAATTCATCATAACCGTTGTTCTTTGGGTACGAGAGCTTGCGCGGGTGAAGCTAACAAGCTGTTTTTCGGTGAATCAACGTCGAGCAACTTGGATAAAACGGTGTACAGTGAAACATGTTTTGATGAAACCGCGTGCGGTTTCATTGAACATCTCTCTTGATCTGTAGGGTAGGATTGCCAGTTATGAAAGAATTATGCGCTTTAGGAAGTAATGGAGGATGCACTAAAAGGCATCACAAACCCGCTGACAGCCTACAACCTTATCCGGAACATATTCGTATTTCGCTCCTTGCATGCCTCCACTACAAAAATCTATTCAACCAAACTTGGCATGAAGTGATCATTCTATTCCTCTGCCCCCCCCCCCCCCCCCAAACTCGCGCCGTGATACCGAACATGTTCATCTTAATTAACCGAAATTCCGCTAAAATCCGCTTAACGGAACTTTGCTTAAAGTGTATCTCTGCGTTTGCTTATTTCTTATTTTTTGCACCCCTTCTAGAAACCATTGATAAAAAACAATATGGGTCACTTTATGCTATCTTTCTCGTCAAACGATCAAAGGGTTTCAAAGTCCGGAATTCTTGCCAGGATGTCTTCAAACCGAAGAAGCCAGCGAACAAAGAGGATTGCAAGCCATTATCGCAATATCACCCCCCCCCCCCTCCAAAATAGGTTCTTTATGCAGCTTCTCGCTTGTCACACACCGGTTCTGGTCACACCCAGAGCCACCACACCTTCCCTCACATCCCGTGGACCTTAGAGGATCTTACTTCGTTGATCCCACTTCGTGCTTCAGCGCACAAAGACAACTTCGCACCAGGACTCGAGCAGCACGGGAAGAGCATTGCCGGGAGCCAAGAGCAGCTAAAGACAAAGGCCTGCGCGTGACGTCATCGTTTGTGGCTCCCCCGACCCGCCCCGAGCAGGAAACATGCTGAATCTCGAAGGGAGACGCCACAAAGCGGCAGACCCGTGGCGGCGACGCTGACGCAGCCGTGCTGGCGGCGACACTAACGCCATCTAGACGCCGCTGCGTGGATCCACGAGTGATGACGCTTGTGGGGGAACAGCCCGGGCCTTGTCTTCTTGGTGGCACGCTCGTGGCCGTCCTCAGCAGCTAAGCGAGTTGGAGAACAAAGACGGGGATCGGACCACAGCCCGGAGGACAGATGGTTTGGGTTTCACGGTGCCTGCCAGATTATCTCTCTCTTTGTCCGGGAGATAAGCGCGGGAACTCCCTGGGTCCGGCAGACGAACCGGCTCATGTCCCAAAAGTATCTGGGACACTTCAAGGTCACTGGTCGTCCCCTTCGATGTTTTTATTTTGGTTTTGGTTTTCGGGTCGATCCTTTTGCCCTGCTTTCTGGGTGCGCCCTTGACGCGACGCAAACACCAAAACAAGCAACGTTGTTTACGATCAGTGTTATCATTATTTAGGCACTTTCTGGTTCCGCGTGTGCTCGTGCATTTGGACTAGGGTCCGGTCGTGTTTGCTATGCGAGTTAGGACGGTGTGTCATCGACCCAGCGTCCGATTATCTGATACTTGATGCGTTCGAAGTGCAAATCCCAACTGGTTGTGAGGGGACACATCTTGCAAAACCCCAAAAGAGGAAGAAATCTAGGCAGACAATTACAACATATTCGCCGAAGTGGAATAGTCACATTGGTAGCCCTTCGCAGAATCACAGCTAGGTTATTTATATTTTGTTTCGGTCAAGCTTTCACTGCAACAAGTTCACTAAACCAAAAATTAGCTGGGTGACGCCCAAGTGTTGAAAAGGTTGCTAAGAAAGTGTACTTGACCGTCTGCTAAATTTGGCAAGCTCCGCTTTCGCAATGGGGTGCCTGCCCTCCAGCGAGTTTCTGTTTTCCGGCTCTTGGTATCGACGAATAGCTTTTGGCGCTACGAACATGTTGCATAAAAGAAAGTCAAGTATAGGCATATTTTAATGTTCCTCGTCGTTGGCAGGCGCACTGGTAGCAGCAGACGCGGCTCTCCACCAGTTTGGACGGCGATTACGAGACGCGATCGACAGTCGAGGCTCGTTCGCACACTCACTTACGTGAGACAGACCGAGTGTGCCTGAAACGGCTTGCGAAGTTAATATTTTTTTACAGATTGCTATGGCAACGGGGCGGTTGTAAGCGGCTTAAAACCCCGTCGCCATAAAAACCCGTAAAAGGGCTAACATCGCAAGCCGTTAACTTAGACTTAGGCTAGGTGGCGCAAGCTACCACCGCTACAAAGGGTATAGCCAGTAACATCTATCCATCCATCCATTCATCTGCTGCAGCAGCACTCAGTCGTACTCACGCAAGTGTGTGAACCGTCCTTTAGTAACAACTTAAAGTCAAAAGTAACCCTTTTTTTTAACACGCCGCAATAGTGTTTTGTTTTCGGTTGCAGCAGCAATGAAGGCGTGAGATCCGGTTAGGAATTCCTATACCATCAAAAACGCTTGCTCATTTGCCGACAGATGGCGCCGACGTATTTGCGGGAAAGGCCTAATATAGTTCTCCTAATGTTGCAACATAATTTGCGCCTTTCACAACCTGTATAGCTGCGAATCCGGCCAATTCGTCGAAAGCCCATTGGTCGAGGCAAATTCGCAGAACGGAGGATTGGGCGAAAGTGCCCGTTCGTCGAACTAGGTCGAACGGTGGAAAAAGAGTTGCACAGGGTGTAGAGTTACTCGGGGACGTTGAGGGGTCAACAATGAGACCCCGTCTGCCAAAAATAAAGGATCACAAATTCAGCTCTCAGAATTTTCAAGGGTCCGGTAGTGAATCGTGAAAATTCGGGTCGTTCAAAATGATAAAAGCCGGGCTCTGCGTGAAGACGTTCACTCGACTCAATAATCATGGAATTTGGAGGAGACCGAGCGAAGGACTAATCCTCTGATCTTGGATGGTCATATGTACGCTTGTAATACGCGTACAGCCAACACCACCTTGCTGTTGGTACAGCCACCACAACGTACTGAAATTGTCAGCAAAGAAAAGTCTGCAAGGCTACGTTGGCTAACAACCTCGAAGGCACGGCTATCGCAAGAAGACAATAAAACCTGTGTTCGCAATTATTCTTCCTACAACCTCGCAAAGACGAAATTTGAACGGAACTCGAAAACACTCACTTGCAGTTATTCTTTTTGACCTACATAATTTCTTAGCAACATCACTTAGTCACGAATTTACAAAAAGGCTACACCGAGGAAGCAGTTTATGTTTTCTAAATCGTCGCTCTTTTTCTCAATGTCGATAATCAGATTTGCACTGGCAAGTCGGCGAATCGTGGTGAAATTTCCTTCTAGGCTCAAAGCACATCACTCCAACTTTGTTGTAGTTCTTTCGATGAACATTTTTTTTACGCGAACGGGCCGCTTGACGAAGTGCGAATCGGCCCATTCGACGAATCGTCCGTCTACCAGTTGTCCGTCGACGAATGGGCTTTCGAAGGAATTGTCCTAGACCCCGGCGACGCGCCGGACGTGCGCCGTCGTCTCCGCCATTTGTCTCATGTTAGCGGCCGACGAAAACGTCGTCCGTTCGCTTTCGGTTTACGAGCAAGCCGTAGATGCGCGTTGTTGTTGCCTGGTCCGAGGTGTTCCTCGGATGTGCCGGCCGCGGATCGCGTATCGCTACGCGAACGACGCTGACACGAGCAATGCGTTCGCCCTTCGAGTCGCCTACTTCCCAGACTTTAGAAGCTAGAAACTAATGCTTTGAAACATCGCTCGCGTTATAAGAAACAAAACAGAACAACAAAAATACGCGTTAATATTCTATTTAGTAGCTGCACATAATGTTCAATGGCCAAAGAACCTTCCAGATCGTTCTATTTTAGTGTAGGATGTATATTCCGCAAACGCAAAGCGAAAAACCTGCTGCACCCGAAACTCGGCGCCTGCTAGGTCGCTTTCCCGCACGAAATTAGCGTCAAGCTCGGCGCACGTGACCGCTTCTCCGCTAATACGGAGTTGGCAGCGAAAGGAAAAGGAACGCGATAGCTCTGCATCGCTGAAAGCTGCGAATAGACAACTCCGGGGTTCACTCATCCCCACAATCTAAATCTCACTAATTGTTTTTATCATTGATCTTACTGATTAAGGACTACGAGCCTTGCCTCCGAGGAAATCGCACCGCCACGGCCGGACACCAGGAAGTTATTCCTCGACCCGCGAAGTGGGGAGGATGACGTAGCCATGACGTCAGAGCGGTTCGGATCCCACAAGCGGGAAAGGTTGCACCACCGAGAGAGAGGGCGCATGGGGGAGGGATATGGATCGCTCAACGTGAAAAGTCCTGCCCAGAAAAAAAAGAAAAAAAAAACAACAACAAAAAGTAAGAGATAGAGAGAGCGAGACAGACTTTGAAACAAACCGCGGTCTGTTGCTATTTCAAGGGAGAGGACTCCAGGAAACGGACCGCCACGATCCTTGCGCAGATATTCCGCGGGCGACTCCCAAGCAGCGGAACTCGCACGGAGAGGAGAGACAAAGAGATGATACAAAAATATTTTTAAAAAAATTACGCAAACTTGATCATGCTGACAAGGGTCGGGGAGCACATATTGTGTTGAAAGCAAACTATCACCTCGCACAACTTTGACGCGAAATTTAGCGGGGAAATTTACGTAAAGTGAAATCACTTCCCCGCTAAATTTAGAGGAAAGATTGACATGACGTGATTTGAGGTCACACGAGGAGGTCGTGTCACGTCGATTTCCTCGCAAAGTTTGGATTGGAAATTGACGTCACGTGACCGGGGAAACTGACATCACGTGACCGCAGTGGGATCTAAGTGGACCTTTTGCAGAAATATCGGTTCGAGAGTAAATGAATTTGGTACTCTCTCTCTCACTCTTCCTTCCGGCGGAGCAGAGATAGAAGACGGCTTCTTTCAACGTTACTAGAACACTCAGTTGGGAAACTCACCCTTGAAACCTGGGCCGCTGGCGTCCACTGAGACCGAGCTAAATACGACTACAGCGCCACCCTTTAGCAACGAGTTGAAACATGAAAGTTGCCTACTACTAGAGTCACTGAGTGTTCCCAGAGTACCGAAACTCGCACGGTCGAGGTGCCAAGATGGCGGCTCAATCTTTTTCTTTACTGTGGTCACCTTGAGCTTTTAGAAAGCATGTTTTTGCGTAAAAACAAACGGAAAAAATTACTTTTGTAGGAACTTTTATTGAAGATTGCTACAAGATAGCAGGCGCGTGATGCTTTTTAAAATCTTCAGTTTACAAGTTTTTCCGGCACAATTAACATTGTTTTTATACAACCATGTCTCACGTGTGATTTCAGACAAAGCGTCCCGACCTGCGCGCGTCCAAACTTCGGTAGTAATTCGCGGCGCGTCCGCTTGGGAGACGGGGGTTGACATCCCTGAAGCCCCTTCCACCGTATATGTTTCGGCGCCAGAATGGCCGATTAAAGCCAAAATAGAACAGTCACAGCGGACAGTATTGAATGCGATACTCCCGAACCAATACAAGCAGCCGTGTAGTTTCCCGAGTGGCCGCTGCGGAAGAAAAGGCGGCGTTGCGATCGCCCTTAGCTCGGTTCTCGAGTACGGATCGGTGCCACTTTTTCAGAGGGGCTCTATGGCAGTTTCCCAGCCGAGTTGTTCTAGTAACATTTGCTTCTTCGTATCAACTTCGGGGTCGAAGATAATCCACAATGGCCTTTTCGGCGCCGCCATCTTGCTCCTGGTGTGGGTAGATCGTCTGATAGTTAGGCATTGCAGAATCCGTGGGTACGCCTCAGCAGTGCTTGACTATCAGACCATCTACCCAAACCAGCAGCAAGATGGCTGCCAACAGGATGTAGCTGACGTTTCGGCTGTCGAACGGGTAAGAAAGGCCTTGCATGCAAGCACTTTGTTTTCTATCCACTCAATATCGAACCCAGTCGCGCGTCCAGGTAGCCGCACATATTTGGAAAAAAAAAAGGCTAATTGTTGTTGTCGGCAATCCTGCCGTGCGTCCAACCTAGAGCCCCGGCCCCCAGGTCCCATAACGTGGTCACGTGGAAATTGACGTCAGGTGAAATCACATTCCTCGCTATATTTAGCGGGCAAATCGACGTCACGGTTCTTCCTCGACTGTTCTTCGTGAAGGTCCTTCATGACAGTCTTCCCCTATAGAGTTCTGGTGATAAAACAGTTTATGCGTTAAAAATAGCGCGCTCAAGAAACGAGTTGGGGTCGAGAGAAGACATAAACATCAGATCAGCTGTGAATTCTGTCGAGGGTGACGAGTGTCGGAAAGAGGAACGGCTCCCCCGGCTGACGTCACTCTCGTGGAGTTGTGGCAACGAGCCGCCCGAGCGAGACGCGGTCGTGAAGCTGAAGGGGAGGGGAGGGGAGGGGAGGGGAGGGGAGGACATGTGTTGAAGTGTTGTTGGCCGACTTTATTGCGTCATGCTCGTTGAGCGAGGCGAGGGTACGAATCATTTTCGTGTCGTATGGAACTTGGCCTGACACCAGCCCTGGTGAAACATCATTTATCATTGCAACTCTTCCTTTTCTTTCTCGCCTTTTTTTTTCTCCCGAAATTATAGGACAAGAGCAGGCGTGTGGTAGGAGCCCTAATTAGTCAGGCAACATTAATTTTAAGTTAAAACACACTGCACTTAAAAAAAGATCTGGTCGTAAAATAACTTTTAGGGGATCTTCGGCTTCTTCATACTTTGCACCCTCAAAAGTTATTTTAGGAGGCATGTACGCAACGCGTTTCTAGTAAGAAGTTATTTGTACCTAGTTACGTTTTTCTGTAACGAGAGGCGCGACCTGGCTTCTTACGTCGCTCACAAAAGTCCACTGCGTGTTCTCCTCGACCTCACACCGTTTCAAAGAATTCGAGAACGCTGAAAGTGTCCGAAAAGAACTTCAAAAACTCGAAAGTGAAGCGTCGTCTGCTCACAGCGATAGGCGGCACACGGAGGCGAGCTGTCGATTGCGGGACGCAGGCGAACACGACACTACGACACTTCGGGCCGGGAAGGAGGCGTGAGAGAAACTCGACTCACAGGACGACTCAATCTTTGACGTCACTGCACCGGCGCGGACAACGCGGGAACTTGAAATTAAGCTTCTGGAAATTGTTTTATCTCTTAGCACCAAGTCCTTTTTGACGAATAAACGTTTTACAATCAATTTTACTTCACAAATACTGAGTTCCCAAGTTTCGAATTTTGAGGGTATACGTCAAAACCTTTAAGAAATCCTGGTCTGCCACACAGACGTATTTTCAATAGCATGTTCTGTCTACTGAAAATAGCATCGAGAGCAACAAGACGCGTTAGAAAGAAAGATAGAAGCAAAGAAAAGAAATACTTAAAGCATCATACTATCATGCATCACATGAAGCTGAATTTCGGAGGAGCTATGGTCTATCCAGGGGTGCACAACTCAAAAAAAAAGTTATTGGGAATTGCGCGGGCTTTCAATATCTGGCAGACAGATTTTCAATATTTGGCTTCATCGCACTGGTTGCCGGCTTGAGCACATCTCGCAGTGTCATGTCCGCGGACCGCAGAGAAAGTGCCCGCGGGCGGCCGCATGTTGTGCAACCCTGCTCTAAACCGTTTCCTATTCAAATAAATTATAGGTCGAATGTTGAATCGACACGTTGCAACATATGGCATTGTGGCGAAGTACTACCCTGCGCTATGACCCCGTAAACAGGGCGCTATACAAGTTTAATATTTCATATTTATTTGAGCTCAGGAGATCTGAACTCGGGTGAGCTGAAGAGAGGAACCGTTGTTTCGTCATGCTTTGCTTTGGAATCGGTCTCAACTTCAGTCTGAACCTCGTGTGCAAGGAACTAGGCTGCATGTTTAATCGCCACGTTGCAACATATGGCCTTAGGACAACGTACCCTAGGGCCGTGAGTCGTGACCACGTCGCTAGGGCTGGACGCTTTGTTTCGCCAGGCATTGTTTTCGAGTTGTTTTCAACTTCGGTTCGAGCCCGGTGTGATCGAAGCAACGCAAGAAACGGAAAGCTATACGTGTGAGCTCTTTGTTCAGGGTCGCATGAAGTGTATCCAAACTATCTTGCAGTCGCAGCAACTGCTAAAGCATTGAGCATGGGCTCTTACCCATTGTAGTCATTGTTTGCATGTTTTCTTGAGAAACAACGCTTTCCTTTCACGAAGGAGAGCGCATTGCAGCAACCCTTAAAGCGTTGCGTCCAGTATTGTAGCTTCTCGATCACACGCAGTTATGCTGCCAGTGACGCAGCATACCAGTGACTGCACTCGGAATAAAAGAAAAAAAAAACGGAGAGAATTTTGTTTATTTACGGCCGGGCTAGTCTGGAAAGGCGTTCACATGGGGGCTAGTTTCTCTCTGGCGCTGCAGTTCAGTGCGGTCACTGCCACCTTCACCCGTCCGAGAGTTACTGCTAAAGCTAAAACGGTTTAAAAAAAAACCTCAAAAGAAAAACAAGTTTTTTTTTTAACAATCTGGCTGGTACATACGTGTCCAAAAATAAATTTTACGCTGAAAAAAAGAATTTTAGAGCAATATTGACGGCGAGAGATTTATTTGGAATTCTGCGCGCGAAGTCCATGACGTCACGGGTCATTCCGGAATGACCATCTGGGTCGCAAAGGCGAAGCCGATCCACCTCTTCTCCACGCGCCCGAAATGCCGAGAGAGAAAGCAAGGGGAAAGGAGATGACTGCCGACTAAATCGTGTCTCGCGCCGGCAGTATTGCTCTAAAAAAATTTTTTTGTTTCGCGTAAAATTTAGTTTTTGACACGCGTGTCCCAAAAATAATTGTCAAAAAGAAAACACTTTTTTTTTCTTTTCAGGGGCTCTTTAAGTTCTTCGGATGAGGTACCCCAACCTTACTGCGTGGGCCGCACTCGAGGCTCGAACTGGAGGAATTTCCAGACTAGTCAGGCCTACAGGCCACGAGGACACCTGCCTGCAAGGACTTACGCGAAACACCTTCTCCTCTTCGTTTAAAAAAAAAAACAATTTTTTATAAGCAAGCGTTTCTTCACCGTTAGCCAAAAAAGACTACGAAACTCACAACGAAGCGATAAGGCAAATGAAGCAAAAACGAGGAACCTCGCCGAGAGCATTCTGTTTCGGTATTTCCATTAATACAACAAAAGAGAAGACGAAGCCCGACAATTGAAAACGTTCGCAGTACGGTCGCCGATGCCGCCATTAACGAATTACCACACGCACGAAAGAGGCGATGCGCGCTCCGAGCAACTAACAGCCACGCTCATGCGTAACTGAGGACTCTGTAAACGCGTGACCATGCACCGCGACGGCGTTTATTAAACAGAGACACGTAGTCGTAGTAATAACAGTGGTGTCACCCGCTATTGTGTGTCCCCGCTTCCCGTTCCCGCTTACCCCTCGCCGCGTTGTCCTCGGCCGGATGTGCGGTGTCGAGTTTGCGTGGCGAGGCGCTCGTTTGTTTTGTCACATCGGCCCTCTGTTGCTTTGTCTTCGATCCGACCGATGGGCAACGAGTGAGACATCGAGGGACGTTTTGATGGACTGCGTGCAGGTTCGCAGAGGCTAAAGTAAGCGTCATTTTCCTGTGTAGCAGGAGCCAATAGCTATGTGCGGCAGAACTGTTGGGGATTCAGTGTTGACGAGATGGCGGGTAAGCAGAGTCGCCTATCAAAAGTGAAGCACTCTCTGCTGTTACACACTATCTGCAGTACATTGCGCGACACTGTTAGCGCGAACACAACTTCGACGCTTTTTCGCGGTTTAATTGGAAAGGGTACTGAACTCACCACTTTGGTTTGTATCCCAACTGAGCATTTTGCACACTTACAGTAGTTTTGTCGACAGCCCTTCAATACCAAGAGAAAGAAAAACAGGCGATGGCTTGTTTGCGTTTACAAGTGCTTAGGAGCATCTTGTACTAATAGTACGTTTACTTTGCTCCCATACGTTTTACACAGAGGAGCGTTCAATTTAAACTTACGAATTTATTAACAGAGAAGATATAGCTTAATATAATATATTTATGCACAATTTTCCAAAGGTTCCCCCTCCTTTGCAATTGATTTTACACCGGTTGTCCAATGTTCCCGTGAAAAATCAAACAAACAATACTTTGGCAGCAAACTCACCATTTTACAAAGAGATTCCATGACGCCCACCTTGCTGGTGAATTTTTCCCTCCTACGAATCATTAGAAACACCTTCATACAAGGATATGAAAATTAGATGGTGCCGGGGCTGCTCTGAAAATTTAAGTATTTGTTAAAAACAACAGTTAAATTAATAAATAAATAAAACATGAAGGATGGGAGAGTATACGCTACAGCTGGATTTGTGCATTGTCTCCGGCCTGCAAGCCTTGGTATGTGAGAACGAGCATTGTTCTGGAACATCCGGGCTGAATTTGCAGGCGCAGTGGATGCGGTTCGTTCTCAACGCCCTTGCTGCACTTCCTTGAGAGCCTTCCTGTCCCCGCCTACGGATGTTTATATTCGGCAAGAATTTCCACATCGTACCGCTCTGTAACCTCGGGCCGGCGTTGGTTAAGTCGTCTGTCAGAGACTGTACCCAAGTTCACGGTTGCGTGTCAACGACCGTTTCAATGGCGAAAAACATGTCAAAGGCGTCGTCGTGCCGTGTTCACACGCACAAGAGGGTCAATATGGCGACGCGACTTTTAATGGCAATTATTTGAAGGTATACCAAGAAGGTGTTTTTTTTCCACTTTTCCCTCCAGCTTTGTTCCTCCATTCAGAAGCGAAATAAGGTGGTCGTGGCGTCGTATTTCGCCGGGATGCAATGATGCAAAACCTCCACTGTTTTTTTTTTTTTTTTAAAGCACATGATGGTAATCTTGTCGTTCGCAAGTGATGATAAGTGCTGTCATCGGCGCTCATTAGCCACGAACGCGAATCCAAATATTCGTCGACGGATTGACCGATTGTTATCTTGCGCATGCGTCCGACTGACGCAGTGCTCGCGTTCAATGCGTGAGCTGGGTTCGGCTCGACCCCAAGATTTCGGGACACGCGCGCGCCGCCACTACTTACGCCATCTATCGGCTGTCGTTGCGCCGGCGCCCGTAACCCAATGGACCAGACGAGCTTGGGCACTGCGGTTGCATCACTGTGAAAAGGCCGATAGCTTTCGAGGGAAAGGAGGTGGGAAATAGTCCGCTATATTTTCACATTTTAGTACCGAAAAGCAGGCTTTTTTTTTGCTTTTCTACCCTCGTGTATAAGTTTTCTTTTGGCTCACTACACGCTATGCTATCAGTGAAATGCCCTAATTTATCCCGGCCCAAAATTCATTATCGTGGTCCCTTTAAATTTGAACGCTCCTTCTTTGAAGACATACTGGACATAAATTATACCGCGTGACCCAGCTGAGTTTAACCCAATTGAAGTACGTCTCAGAAATCAGCTCGCATGCTGCGACACTATAATTAAGCGTGAGACAGAGGCCAGGTGCTGAGTTTGATTTGTGAAGTTATCGAAGGAGAAACTCGCCTTAGACGAAAATTGGTGATGAAGACTTAATTTGTTTCGCTATAGTTCAATATAGATACAAGCCCATTTTAAGTGAAAGTGAAGAGATCGTTCTTGTAATCCCTTTCGGCATTGCATTCGAGAAAAAAAAAGAAGGAGAAAAGAAGTAATAAGAGGAAACTCGGGATATTATTAATTTCGCCTTTGTCTCTTTTTTTGTAAAGTATAACTTTTTCTTTCGGTTCAATGTATTAGAGAGACCAATGTTTTGGTCAGTGACTAACCAAAGTAATTCAGCAGAAATACTCAGGACTGCTTACGTGTGGGAATGCGAAGGCACGACCGCCGTAACGTCTTAATAAAAAAAAAAAAAGAGAGCCGTTTTGTCGTTGGGGAAGCGTGCTTGTCTCGCACCCCGGAGGTTCGGGTTCGATTCCCACACAGACCGAAATGTACAAAAGGTTCTCTTCAAAGCTATTAATTTACTTTGTTTACAAGAACCTCCCCTGAAAATCCTTTGACGTGATTTTACTATTTGCGCCGCGCCGCCGGCAGTTCGGCTGGCTCCTTAGCAACGACGACGCCATTGTTATGAAGCCACATGACGCGTCGCAGCCAATGGGAATTCAGGTGCCGTTTGCCGGCTTCACTCCATGGGAGAGTTAATGCTTTCGCATTAAACGTCGCGGGCATGAAACAAAAACGAATGCGAGAAAAATTACGTAAAGAATTGAGAGAAACGGAATGGAAAAACTAACATTACTGCTTTTTGGTTTCCGATAAATCGCAGTGCTACTTTAAACACCTTGGAATGGAGAGCGTGCTGGTAAGGATAATATAAACAATGGGAAGAACACAAAACACAAGGAGGGACAACAAGACGGTTCGTGTTCTTGCCATTCTTTATAAAAATATCAACAGATTTCGGCCCGTCCAGCAACCGCAGCACCGCATGCGGTTCCGACTTACGTAACTCATCCCTACTAAAGAAAAAAAAATGTAAAACAATTTTTCTTTTTTTTTTTCTTTTGAAAAACCGTTTCCGGAAAACATCCCGCAGCGTCACTTCCTGCCTATCCCCTCCCCCCCCCTCTCCCTTGGTATTCGCTCGTTTGATCCACTTGGCTCACTCTCTCCCTTCAACACCCCTCCTCCTCCCCACCTTGCACCCAGACATGGCGGGGTGGGTTTTCCACGTAAACGGCCGCCGACACTCCAGCAGACGGGGTGCTTGGAAGCAAGTGGGATCGGCCGCAGGGTGTGGGGAGGGAGGGAGGAGGGAGGCACGATTGCCTTTCATTCACAGAAGGAACAACGGTTTGAGAGAGGAGGCCGCAAAAGAAGAAAAAGAAAGCGAGATAGGAAGAGAGAGAGAGGAAAGAAGTGGGGAGAGTGAATAGAGAGCAGAAAGAAGAGCCCCAACCCCCATTGTTGTCTCCAAGACCGGACCCGACCGCGTACTGGATTGCAAGCCGAAGCTGTGGGAGAATCCATCGGTAGACTCGTTCAGAAAGAGACGCTCGCGCGGCGAGTTTTCTGAAGAGTTTTTCGGTGGAGGAGCAAAGGAGGGGCGATCATTTCACGTCTGCTCCTTCTAGGGGTTTTCGCTTTCTCTTTTCTTGTTCGGTTATATGTTTGCTCTGTGTGTGTTTGTGTATGTGTAAAGGGGGGGGGTGGCTTCTACGCTCATATCCCGTCGTGGAATGTCTTCTTTCAATGGAGAGCGAGCGCTGCAATCATGGCCTGGAGCGTGGCCTGGAGCGAATCGCGATCTTTCCGGAACAACCGTCTGGCTACTGCTGGCCGCGTCTCCGGGGGTGGGGGCGATTAGACCGCATTTGAACCGGGCCAATCCAATCAAACGCTATAAGCGGCCGCTTCAAACTGTTCCGCGTCGTACGCAAGAATGCAACCCGCGGACCGTTGCGACACAAGATCGGAAGGAGGAGCTCTCGGCCTCCTGTACTTCTCCCTCTTTGCCTTCCGTCATGACTTTGGCGGCGCGTGCTAACGAGACGGCGATCTTTTCTCGAAGATAAAGAAAGATGGCGCTGGGGGAGGGGGAGCCAAAAGGGTTACACACATGCACCCCCGCCTTATCCTTTTTTGTTTTTGATGAAGACATTTTTGTTTGCTTTGCAGCAGGTTGTAGGCTCGGGTGTGTCTTTGGAACGTTCCGCCTCCGGCACCCGCTCGATCGTTGCCTTCCGCTGTGCTTTGGCTGAGCGTGCTCGGCCGACGCCAGAACGAGACGCCGAAGCATTACGGAAGGTGGAAAGCTTGCGCCGAAGGCGGGACAGCTCAAGGGTCTCCCCTGCCGCTGTCATCCTCTGTCAGCGACTACAAGGACATTCCAGGAACGGCCTTCTGGTCTGTGCCATTGTGGTGCGTTGCTCGCTTTCTGCAGCCACGAATTTGCGTGTGCGGAACTGTGCGAATTGCAGGCTGGACGGTGAATTTTGTAAACATTGGACGGAGTTTATTTGAGAAAAGCTGGCAACACTGTTCCTCTCTTCTAATAAAAAATAATAACACATATTCCTCGCTGGGGAGCACACAGAATCTC
The DNA here is from genome assembly GCA_037355805.1 of Ixodes ricinus. NCBI lineage: Eukaryota > Metazoa > Arthropoda > Arachnida > Ixodida > Ixodidae > Ixodes > Ixodes ricinus. The sequence goes on from JAZHYW010030048.1 coordinate 49,355, forward strand.
CCGAATATAGTCATAGCGGTTGAACAGAGATGGCATTGGTATTCCCCTAGTAAAGTTCTTCGAATCATTGAGTCGAGGTAGTATTAAAAAATTAAAATTCAATTATAAGTTTTTTTTTTTTTGTTTTTTACGGAGTTTCTAAGGATAGCTACGAAATGGGCTATAGCAGACGTGTGTCGCCGCTGCAGACAAACTGCGCCATGGGGCATCGGCTCACTCCAGCGGCAAACCACAAACGCCGTTGGCAGACACGTCAATTACGCCTGTGTTGGCCACTTTGTCGGGAGCATGACCGCCACCAAGTGGTCAACTCTCCAAAACAGGACGAGGTTTGTGAAAAAAAAAAAAGAAAGGCCGATGTTCGCAAATGTATCCTCTACTCGTTCGCAACGTGTGTACCCGTTTGCAAGCACGTCTTACCTCTTTTAGCGACGGGCAAAGAACCTCAGATTATAATGCGCAAACAAAAACGTACATACGAAGAAAAAAAAAGGTAATTCGTTAACAGGCGGCCATTATCTCGCCAATTACCGCATCACACTCGGGCTCTGACGTCCCTCGCGGTGGAATCATTTCCTTATCTCAAGGGCCCTTCCTTCAAGTTATTTCCAGCCCGCGAAGAACGCGAACAAGTATACTATAAAGAGAGCGCTGTCTCGGAGCAATTGGCACCGACGAGTCCCAGCTGGCCTATATCCCCGCGGAGAAGCAGAGCAGCGGCGACACTCTGTACCACATGCCAAGACACACTTTGACTCGCTGGGCCTCGGTATAGCGGCGCCTCTTCAGCGATGTTTTCTTCTCCGCGCGCGCTGAACCAATAGAACTAGAAGACAAGGCTTGCGCGTGACGTCATTGTTGGTGACCCCCGCCTCGCCACAAGAGCCACACCGGCAGAAGCACGACGGGTGCACGAGTGATGACGTGTGTGGGGGAAGGCAAAGGCCTTGACTTGTATGCGGTAGTGGCTGAAGCGACTTGACGACGCGGCCTTTGACAGTTTCCGACGGTAGTACAACGTTGTTGGACTCGGTCGGTGGTCGTCGCCAAGCGCGGAAGCTTTTGAGGGGCGAGTGACGAAACCACGCGGCGAAAGGAAAACACTTGCCTTCCCCTTGCTCGTGTCTCTGTCTCTGCTCCGCGGTTCGCTTTGCGGAGACACCGCGTGGGTCAGGTCTAACCGTGCGTGCCAAGGACAGCATGGGGATTTTGGGCGGGTCCATATCACATGTGCGAATGACGTTTTAGCGAACAACGGTCATCTGAGCGAATCGATGTTGTGATGAGTAACAGGAGTGCGTGTAAATTGCCTCCGAGAGCATTTTTTCGAACACCACTCGAGCCAGGGGCAGCCTGCCTGCTCTGATATCCGCGAGAGACCGCGAGTCGTGCAAACGCGACGGGTGGCTACAAATGTGAACGGCTCCGTCTTTTTTCAGCCCGGTAAATTCGGTCGGCGACAAGAGA
>JAZHYW010030049.1:0-43626 GCA_037355805.1 Ixodes ricinus
GAGAGGATCGTATACAAGCCCCTGGATATGGTACTGTCACGCTGACGTCCACCAAATCCGTGGCATTAAGGACATGTCTATTAACTATCCTAGGGATCTTAATAATAACCGATCACCATGCTTTCGAGCTTGGAACTTTCAGGCAAGAGCTCTGAATACTTGTTACCTGATATTTTCGTGTCTGTTCACGTGCCTTGAAGTTATTTTGGGTTGTTCTATTAAGGCGAAAGGCTTACTTGTCCTGTTACGCGAAAAGCCATCGGCGTTGTCCCAGAAAAATGGTAATAAAATACGTCATCAAGCACGCGCCTCAGAAATAAAACAGAAAGGAAAGCACAGCCACGCAGATGCTTCGCCACGTTAGCCCGCGGGGCATTCAAGGTCAAAGAGGATGCTCCACAAAAATAAAACACAAAGTACAGCAACGCAGATGCTTTGTCACGAAAACCGTCGTGAGGCTGGCGGGGTTCGCCGCGCCTGCGCAATGGGGGAGTGTGATGTCACCGCCGAAGCGCCGTGTGAAAAAGGAAGACGCAAGGATGCGCTATATATATATGTTTGTTATTATTTTTTCTTCATACATTCCCACACGTTCGTACACGCAGCGGATCCTTACGTCTCTCTCTCTCTCTCTCTCTATATATATATATATATATGTATATGTATATAGCACATAGTGGCTGAATTTCAATATATCCGTGCCTCAGTTCGTTTGGGAAGCACGAAAACCTAAACTCTTATTACGACCAAGTATTCTCTGAAGGTCTTTTCACAATACGCAGTTTTTAAGTGGAAGGAAAAAACATAGTGTAGCTTGTACTACACTGAAGGGTCCCTTTTAATTGCCATGTCGAGATCAGAGGAAAATAATTTCACGTACTTTTCATTCTCGTGTAATTACGTTATTACTGCAAGCGACGCGGTTCTTACAATGACGGATTCTCCTTGAACTCGTTGCATTCGAAGCACGGCATTCGAAGGACGGCTTTTGCGGTGACGCGCATTCGAATCTGTATGAAGACTGTCTTTTGCACGATGCATTCAAGCAATGTGATGGCGAGTTTAGGGTACCTAGATAACGGTTCACGAAATGAGAATTCGTCCGCCCACTCGCGGCAAGGCAGTGGTATACCGTATAGCGAGCACCGCTCGGAACTAATGCTTTAACGCCGCAAAAAAAAAAAAAAAAGAAAATTGGGGATTGTTACAGCGGCAGGAGACAGCACGAAATACTGGGAATCAAACTCCACCGAAATACGAGCGCGAAGCAGTGATTCAGTATTTGCGCCAGCTGTGTGGAAGCAGGATGTATGAATGAATGAGTCACAGCCCACTCCTCCCCCCACACCCACACACGCACACAGCCGCTACACGCACAAGACGGCGCCAAGCGGCTAATCTGGAACGTTTACCCGTTTTGGAAACTAAGGGCGTACCACACTTCATTTTTAGCACTGACCCTTGGCGGTCGGGCTTATACGCGCTAAATACACGCATCCCATCTTGGGACTAAAAAAAAGTAAACAAACGTTTGCTTGCGCAAAGAACTTAGTTTCTCACATCGCGGCGCCACCTAGGGGCAGACCGTCCGAAACGTTTTTGGTGGCGAGAGATGCCCGAGAGTAGAGTGGTAATTATCAGCATTATTGTTACTATTTTTGAGCCCCCCCCCCCTCCTCATGGGATTTACTATACGCGGTAATGGAATGACTGTATTAAAAGCAATAGAAGACGATAAATAAAGCGAAAACAACACATTGATGGGTGAGTTGCTTGAAGTTTACCCTGGTATAAAGAGGCCCTGAGTTGGATGATTCGCACCGATCGCTCGACAGTTTTGCGCATTCTTTTAGTCGGTACAAGGCATGATCGTAAACACCGCAAATATCTTTTTTAGGGCTTTATCATGAACGCTGTTCATACTGCTGGACGATTTTACTCGGAGGGGAAATCTCCCAGTCCGCCTTCGCAGGCTTTTGAGCTTTACAAAAATATCGGCCCTATAAGATCGTCCCAATATTCGCCGCGTGCGCGCTACCACTTTTCTTTATGCATCACTTAGTGAAGCGGCAGGACCCAGCGAAGCGGCGGTGATCAAGCGGCGCCGTGCCTGAAAAGTCAAATGCACGTTGCAGGAGCGTGTATGTATTCAAATTAATGTATACACTCTTTGCAGGGTGGATAAAAAAGAAAGATGATGTAAAAATCGTGATATATATCGTCATTTGAATTGTGATTCAAATCGCATCGGATGAACTATATGACGATTTAAGTCAGACACTTTTCCCCGAACGATCTCGGAAATATTTTTTTTCTCAATAACCGTTCGTCTTTTATTTTACGCTTCCAATGTGTATTTATTTAAGAACAATAAAAATATTAAAATCTGTCAGATATTTGTAAAATCACATCTAGTGACAATAAAAACAATTATTTTTTGCCCGATGTGATTTAAATCGCACGTCTGATTTAAAGATAATAAACCTGATTTAAATAAAATATATCTAATGTATTTGATTAAAAAAAACATGATTTTTTTCCACCCTGACATTCTAAAGTCAATGATCTGGTACTTTGCGTTAGTGATCAGAATAATGCGATAGAGACCCAAGGATGGACATCACTGTTGTCCGACAGAAATTTCCGCCGTGACTTCGTATTTTTCGTCTTATTTTTGGTACGTCTAAAAGTGGATATATGGTCCTTTCTTCGTAAGATCGCATTGCACTCGCACTCTGCTAGATTCGTTTTTTTTCGTTCTTTTTTTTTTTTGGGGGGGGGGGGGGGGCACAGGTTGACAAGAAGGCCGTCCGACGAAAACATGTTGCCCAAATATAGAGTCTATTTACGAATATGGACCGACACTCCGCTGTGACGTCACACCATTGCACGGCGCATTCGCAGACGGCTCACTTGACGCCAATCTTGTTTCTGCACACGCGTATAGACCCCGCACCTTGTGCGTGGGCCCTTCACTCACTTGCTCGTACACAGGTCTGTTGGTCTACAGCCCATTTTCCACAGGCTATATACGCCGAAGGATCGATGCATGAATGAGAGCAACGAAGTTAGATTCCTATGTGTCCTGCTTTTGGCGTTATCCTGAACAAGCTGCATTGTCACTCGTCACTCCCACAGAAGGTAACGAAAAATACCTTGGGCGTTCCTTTTATCCGAAAGCAACTCAGTTGTTACTTTGTTACTAAAAGTCGCGGCCACCCGACACATCGTAACAAAGATGCTACAGAGACCGCCCGAGACGTATTTCCGCCTCGTAGGACGATCGTGTCACACTGGCCAACAAACAAAAACTGTCCGGAGACGTGTTCGAAGGACACATATATGTGTGAAGGAAAAGACGCACGGAACATGTTTCAGCTGTGTGTATGAGAAGTTTGAGTGCGGCTTAAGAAAGTCACTGAGCACACGTAAGGCGTGTGCTTAGTACTCTGAGTATCGGCGACGAGGTGTTTTGGTAGCGCATACCGCCCTCTGATACGACTCATACCCGTGACGCTGTGACAAGGTTTATGAGTTTCGCAGTCCGTTGGCGCGTGCCAAAATCACGGCGGAAGCGAGGAGTCATCGCGGTCTTAAACCCACGCCGTCAGAGTCTACAGTCTGAGACTATGGTAGTCTTATTTCCGTCGATGAAAGAAGAATTAATCCTACTAAAGACTCGTCCTAGTGAGCGTTTGACCGATCCTGGAAAACCGATCACAATGAGGTGCGTCTTGCGGCTCCTTGGCGCCACGACAAGGATTGACATCGCCGTGATGGGACGAGTCGTGATCCTGGTCACTTATCGTGAGTTACGAATGACGAGTTCGAACGGTTTGTGTGTGATAAGCACCATGGAAGCTCGGGGTCGTCGCTTTCTCAGACCCACGCCGTCAGAGTCGACAATCTGACTTTAAAGCGGTGTATAATCCTACTGATTAGGTTCATAGTGAGCGCTCGCCACTTGGCCAGTCGTGGTAAACCGACCGCAGCGACACCCTTGGCCGGGAACATCGTCATATCCCCGACAATGCATGGGTCGCTCGCCCGCATTCAAATGAAGCTCACTGGGCGGCCGTGTAGGGCGCTTGGAACAGGAAGGCCAAGATTAATGTCGTTGAAGTCAGTGAACTTTGCAGCTCGCGCACACCTTCTTTTCCTTTTTCGAAATGGAAAGAGAGAGAGAGAGAGAGAAGGCAGGGAGACCCACGCAAAGAAGGCGTGTTATGGCGGTCACTGGAGCAGATGTTGTTGCTTGAGAACGCCATATTTTGTTTTGTCAACCTTTTTTTTTCTTCTCTTTTCTAGTTCCGTCGTAATTTTTATTTGTCTAGATTTTATTTTTATTCTTCTACGACGTCGTACTTTTTTTGTTTTTCTTTTATCGAAATAAGAAAAAGGATCCTTTGCGTACACGTACCCCAGTCATCATGCGGAAGCGAGTGCCAAAAATACGCTGGGATTGCGTAGGCTGAGGAGAAGATAAAAAAATTACGAATGAGAAAAAAAATATACCTCATATACAATTAAATTATACGTACAGTTTCTACACACACACACATATATATATATATATATATATATATATATATATATATATATATATATATATATATATATATATATATATATATATATATATATATATATATATATATATATATATAATACATAATATAATATTTTCATCTGAGTGGGAAGGGGTTAAGTTTAGATGCCTGCTCACAAGGAGAAGAATGAACACGGAGAAGTTAATAATGTTTAGTTTACTTTCCAAAGGTCAAGTTGAAAGCTACAGAAAGGAAGAGCGGGGCTGTTTTCGCGGTGCGTCGCTACAGAGTATATGTCGAAACGCGATAGAATTTCGACGTTCTTTCTATGAATGCCATGTTCCGCTGATTTGATTGAGACGAACCTCTGGTTCCGTCCCTAAACGAGGATTTTGGTTGGTGTATATTTTATTTATTATTATATTTAATTCTGATTGAACCTCCGACCTCATGCACAGGTACTCCATTGCGAAAAATACCCAAGGAACCAGCACTCTTTCTCATGTTCCCTGACCACTTCAAGTCTGTCATATATTATAATTCCACTGTCTTGCGTTTCATAATAGCTGAATTCACTTTCCTTTTCCTAATTATATTTCCTTCATGTCCCTCTAGATATTTCCTTCACTTATTGAGCCATACCTCCAGAAATTTGTATTTTTCTACACGATCTCTAGACCCCTCTAAAAATTACGCCGTATTACGGTCGGTCTAAAAATACTGCATAGTGGCGTGCGCAAAGAACACCTACAAGTTGGAAGGTATATAATTGATGTAATACTCACTTTTAAAAGACTGTATACAATTGATAGACTTGCCATTTCTATGGTCTCTATGGTCTCTTGTGCAGTATTTTCAGACAGACCAGCGTAATTTTAGGAGGGGTCCATTACAATACCTCGTATTTTCGGGGATACCCCCCCCCTCCCTCCCTCTTTTCTTTTCTATATATTCGAACTATTTCGTGCAATGTATTTCGGACATTTGCCACGAGTACAGTGGCTAGCGATGTCTCGTGGTCTGTACCAGGCGGTACAGACCACGTGATCCAACAGGCAGCGAGCGGAGGTTCAGAACAAGCATGGAGGATGTGTTTAACTGTGTTTACTTTATACTCACCCGAAGCGCGCGATACTTCCCGACACCACCAACGCACGCCCGGTAGCCGTGCGACAGCGTGATTTGTACTGCTTGGTCGCCTTTCTGCGCATTCTAGCTGATATCGCTAGCCACTGGACTCCGCTGTGTCATCAGTGCACAATTGTGGACACAAGCGCGAGCTCCCTGCGTCCGACTGCGCCGTGGCTGCATCGAGTCCTCGTGCAGCGGGAGCACAAGTCGGAGCTACCCGCTGAGTGCCACTTACACGCTCCGCGGTGTCGCATGGCGAAGAAAATGGTATCGAGCCTCCGCGTTGGCAAAGTGGACAATCCTATTGGCTCCTGGTACGATTCCCCATTGGAGATATAATACTCCAAGGGGATCTACTCAAGGGATAATACTCCAAGGGGATAATAATCCAAGGGGATTATATCTTCAAGCGGAGATATAATACTCCTACAGCGCTTTGTTATCTTTTGACAATTTAACCACCTATCACCCTCCCGCGCATTCGGTTGGTGTTACAAAGCATAATTGTCTTGGCAAATCTAATAAATGTAAAATTGCCTTAAAAAAAAAAAAACGAAACAAAGCAGAAAACAATTGTTTTTTACGGAAATTAAGTTGGGATTTTCAAATCGATAGGTTTGATCGATTCGTCTTGCGTATCTACTCAAGTCTTCTTTGTGTTTGGAAAACAAGAGTGTTATGTCCGCTTCGCTAAAAGCAACGTAAGACTTGATAGCTGTTGGCCTAAACGAAAGCGTTTTTTTAAAATTATTTTAAACAGTTGCCGGAAGTATACAGCTTGAATCTTATATCCGAAAAAAGAAGAAAGGCGTGGGCCCGCATGAACAGGAAGACCAAACTATAGTTCGTTTCAGCGTAAAGGTCGGTTTACGCAGCACAGTTTGCTTACGTTGGTTTTTGTTGCGGAAGCTTACGTCGACTTAAATGGAGGGTTGCAACGATTTCCGGACTTCGGTCAAAAATTTGTGGAAGCTGCCCTCTGACACTTCTGAAGTAAAGAACAGAAAACCGATTTCGCCTGCGTTGTGGCTGTAAAAGAAAAAGAAAAGGACAAATATTGGCATTTCTGGCACCCCTCCACTCACTCCCAGTCTTCAGGGTCACACCTGGTCGCACTGCTAGTGACGTAATTCGGGGTGCCGTGTAGCTTCCCGTGTACTCTCTCGGAGAATGCTTCCTCTCCCTCTCTCTGTTGACATTAGCGGGCGTTATGTTGGGGCTTAGAGCTGTGGGAGGTCACGGAAGCCCCTCGCCGTAGTTCCTTCGGCTGCCACTCGCGGCTGCAGGTGGGGGAAAAAGCTCGACTTTTGCTTTGCGATTATGCAGCGGGATCGCGACATTTTTTAATGAAGTAGATGTTTTCTCTACCCTCGTGGACACGATAAGCAACGTAGAAATGTCGAGGTGCAAATTCTTTAAATCTTAAAATCGTTGCACCCCCTCCCCCTTTTAAGGATGGTTCACAAAAGGGTGTTTGCTTACGATTTCTTACGTTACGTGAAAAATCACCGGGACATTCGTGTTTCGTATGCGCGACCCAAAGAGTTTTACGAACAGGGGAAGGATGCACCCCCTTCTTTCTTACCAGGACCCTCTTTGGTGTGTGCTACGGACGACGGTTTTGTACCCTTCGAAGATTATCCTAGCTGCCCTTCAAAGCTCGTACAAAAGCGACTTTCGTCTCTCTCCACATCTTTCTACATCATGCGTTCACCCCCTCCTCTGGTTTTGCTTCCCGTTGTGGCCATTTTCGGAGAGCGATGTCCCGGTCGACCAACATATTCAGCGCCTATCTTTGCGCGTATTTTGTCAATTTTTGGCTATTATCGTTCGAGTGTACGCTGGTATATGAGGGGCAAAAAAGGCAACGAAGATAAATGCAACGGCACGATGCCAATGTATTCTGAACAGACATGTACACGTCCCCCGAAAAAGGTAAATAAATACCGTTACCGGTTACTCGCTCAAAAAGTAACTAAATGCGTTACTCTTATTTAGTTACTTTTTGCAGACACAACCGGGAGAGTATGGAGTCATTCGCCATGAACAGCGCAAACAACAACGTTTTATCTCTCGCTGTTTCTGCTGAACTGAAGTTGAATTTCTCAGATCAAAGATGACTCTATCCGCCTGACTTTTGCATTTTAGCTTATCATTTCTTTCCTCTTTTGGTTTTCTCTCTTCTTGGTTACTTTCCCTTTCCTACATTTTTCCCGCCTTTAATCGGTTGCTGTCTTTTGGAATTCCTGTATGCGCCCGTAGCTAGTTGACAGACGTGGTTGTGTCGTCTTCGTCACGTGTTTATTCTTTCTTAAACCTTGACCCGCACCAACACGCTCTTCGAACATTAATAACTCCGTTCACCCCTAACTGAGGCTGCGATGGCCCGCTGGACCAATCAGCGGCCTCCCTTTCATCCCAGAGGACCCGACTCTCGGCGCCTGGGTATGGGCCGGAGCGTGATCACGTACCTGGAGAAGGAGTGACCGCATGGTTCAACGCGAACGTAGCTTACACAGCAGTCTCCGCTTGGCGGTGAACGGAGTATAGTGAGATGGAGTACAGTCACGTGTCTCCTCTCGGGCACGCTGATTGGCTCGCTGAGCCGTGGGCCTTCGCCGTTCGCCAGGTTACGGTGGGACGGAATATAATGTCGTTACGCAAAATATAACTGACTTTAATTGTCTAATAAATGCTCCCGGAACTTCGCACAATATAGCGTCTTGACGCAGTTTTAGCCTCAAAGGTTGAAGTGAGGAACAGAATCCTCCGTGGCCTAACGCGTAAAAAGAAAAAGAGTATATCGCAGGTCGCGCGGTACTTCGCACAGAACACAAAAAACCTGAAAAAAAATAAGAAAATGAAAAATAAAAAAAGTAAATAGAAAAGGTCACTGAAATGCGTTTTTATTGTTCGTTTTGTTCGTACAATGGACCGTTCTAGAAATCCCCATCTTCGTCCACTACCTGTGGAACGCGTTCTGGGAGTGAGCAACATAGTTCTGCTCTGTTCAATCACCCCTACACGTGTGCACATCTGTATCTCGAAACAACCCATTCTGATTTGAACTCTTCTCGTTTGAACCCATTCGCAAAACGCCCTTCGCGTTTTAACCTTTCGCGTTTCAACCCTTTCTCATTCATACCCGTCTCATTTGAACCCATTCTCATTTGAACCCTTCTTGTTTGAACCCATTCCCAATACGCCCTTCGCGTTTTAACCTTTCGCGTTTCGACCCTTTCTCGTTTGAACACGTTTCATTTGAACACCGTGTTTCAAACCAATCGCCTAACGCTCGTTGCGCTTTAGTCTTTTCTTATTTATGCCCTACTCGGTTGAGCCCGCTCTCACTTAAATATTTATTGTTTAATTAAACTCCGTCTCAAAACACGTAAGTGCATGGCGCTTCAATCTTTTTAAGAGTGCTCTTTGGAATTTCAACCAGCCTCTTTTTTTCTGTGTTAAAAATAAATGAATAAAAATAATGGTTATGTTGGCACTGTTAATAACAGTGCCGGCTACTCCATAGCAATTGTTATTTGATAAAAAAATAACCAGATCTAAAACAGAACAAGTACACAAACAAAAATTCCGCCAGAGTTGCCATTGTACATATTATTACAATTCTAACATGTTCGTCGATCCATTTTCGTGGACTACCTGTGCCAAAGTGCACCGATGCGAAAACTTAATGTCATGTTCCACACCAAGACTAACTGGCGATCGCTTACCGCCCGCACCGGCAGCATCACAAAGCAACAGCCGCGGCAGGTCTCTCGCCCCACTGTGCACCTCGTCACTCACAAAGCGCCACCGCCACCACTCAATTAAAAGCACCACCAGCAGGGATCGGCAAACGATCCTCTCCCATGAATCATTTTAACCCTCTTTGCATAGGATACATTGCATTCGGAATATGTTCACAGAAATATTCTGTTTTCCATACCGTCACCCTACAATTAAGCGATTCGCAAAGCATTATGCCATTCAAATCGTATGGCTAATCGTTAGGCATAGTACAAAACATTTTTTTTTGCCGCAGAATCAGTCATTGCACTTTAATGCGATCCCATGCTCGGTAAAGCTTTCATTCTGGAGCTTTGTTCCCACAAAATGGTAATTGGTTAAACTATCTAAGATGACCGCAGCAACAAAACACGGACCATTCAAAGGCCAGAGAATGCCTTCGCCCTCCTTAGAAAGTCGGAAAGGGAGATCTTGCCATTAACAAACTAATCCAGCGGCTGTGGATGTTGCGTGGCTTGAGGGATTTCCTACCAGGCACAAATTTTTTAACTTAATTTCAGTCGTGAATCATCGGATGAAAATTATGCTCATCTGGCATGCCCTGTGGGAATATTGAATTATTTACAACCTGTGTCGGAGTGATCGTACAGATCTACGATCATTGTATATTTGCCTATGTGTCGTCCGCCATGCCGTGGATTGGCATGCACTCTAGATGTCATTCTCCAAGTAGCATTCCAAGGCGTAATAAAGCTTCAGTTGCCTGGACTTCATAATGTCATTTGTTCCTTTATTTCGGTTTCCCGTGAGTGTATGCTGAAATTATTGCTTTTCCCTAGCCTGATCATGTACAAGGTTAAAATGAGAAAAGTAGTTTTGATAATGGTCAAAAACAGAAAGTATGTTTCCAGAAAATTTTAAAGGAGAAAGGTTAAAATGAGAAAATTCGTTTTGAGAACGGTCAAAACGCGGAAGTTCGTTTTGAGAACGGTTTAAGTGAGAAAGGGAGAAAAGCGAAAGTTGTTTTGCGCAGGGTTGAAATGAGAAGGTGAAAACGAGAAGGTAGAAATGCGAACGGGTTCAAATGAGAACCACCCGTAATGTAATATAGACCTTTTTTTCTACGCGGGCGCCGCCGTCTTGAATCGAGGGGAACTTCCGGTGGAAAACGCATCGTTTTCGCTCTCACGCGCCCTACTGGGAATAAGCTCACGTTTTGATCGCCACTGCATTCTTGTTTGGCCCTTTTCTACATAATATTTCACTCGTTCCAAGAATCAAAGCCCGCGTGCAGTAGAATTTTGATGTCATCATAATAAAAACTTTACTCGCGACTCAATTTTTTGTTTTTGTTTATTTAATATTACACCCAGGTAGCGTTTCAGTGAACACGTCCTTGGGCACGTACGAGGCACGTGAAGAGATAAAGCTCCGTTTGGAGATAAGAAAGTTAAAAAGAACAACATTGTTTGCGGAATGCTTAATGACTTTCAGTTAATTATGCGCAGCTTAATCTATGTCTCGCCGTAATTCGCTTCGGTTACATTGTGGCGCACGTTTTTGGATACCTTCCTTATACAATCCTGCCGCCTGAACATCGAGCCGACAACTTTTGGCATCCACTGAAGTCAATTTGTGCGACTGAAATACTTTTTAAACAATTTCGTGACGCAATAACATCGAAACCCCAGGGACACGCGTGTTGCGAGATCAAAAGTTGTAAGACGTCGATTCACCAGCATTTTTTTTTTTAATTCACTTCCTCCATCGGATATTTAGTGACAAGATGAAAGCCTACCCTTTCCCAATGTATCATGAACGCTCTCTCGCCATTCGGGAAACATTCAAACTCGAATTCCATATCATTCCTTCGCTCATTGCACTTCGTCTGTAGATGTTGCAAAAAACATGTCGTTGAATATTTCATGACCTGCATTAGCCGCATTCTAAAATCTTATCACAGAACCAGACTTGGAAGTCGGCGGTCCGTTCCATCGACTTAAGCAGGATTAACGCAGATGTACAAACCTCGGACATAATCCCAGTCTCATGAAACGGCGTCGGGGTGTGACTGCTAAATGGGGGAAACACAAGTGTGCGCATGCGTGAATCAGAAGTGAACGCTCTCGCGGGACTGATGCACGGACGTAACCTACACTCTATAAAAAAAAAAAGAAAGGTATCAGCTTACACCTTTTGTCCCATATAATGCACCCCAAAACTTCAGTTCGACGTACAGCGCACTATAGTCGAACAGACGGCCCCAAATTTTACGAGAGGCTTGATAACGGTGCGATATAACTTATTAAATAGCTAAAGTACGTATCAAAGACCACAGAAAGAAAACACTGAGGTTTTGCAGTAAGGCCAAGAAAACCCCGATTATTTTTTTTTGTAGTCAGTAACACGTACATTAGCTATTTTAATAAGTTGTACCACACGGCTATCAAGCCTCTCGTGAAAGTTGGTACCGTCAGATCGACGTCAGTGCGCTGTATGTCGAACTGAAGTTTTGGGGTGTATTACTATGGGACAAAGGGTGTAATAATACACCCTTTTTTAGAGCATATACTTTCCGGAGGGTCTTAATCACACTATTATTTTCACGAAGGCTGTAATTTGGCTTGTTTTTGGGGTGTCATGTCGGGAGACTAGGCGTAGCAGGGTGTAGGGGTGATGATCCCAACGTTCTAAACACCCTAAGTGTGTCAGCCTTAGGACAAGGTGTTGCGCCAACACCCATAAGCTGCTGTAACACTGCTAATATATCGTACAAAAGAGATTCTGCAGACATTCTGAGGCGTGTTTGTTTCTTGCATGGCAACTGGTCGTAGAGAAAAAAATTTCTGCAGACATCTTCGAAACATACATATGTGTATGAAGTAAATGTGTTTCGACCAGTGCGAGGCAGTGGGGAAAGGCCGGGGGGAAAGGGAGGGGGGGTCGTTGCTGACGTTGCGGCGAAAGGAGAGTTTATAGATGCCTTTGCGAAAAGAGCTCTCTGGCTGGCCGCCATTTTGTGACTCCGGAACGACCTCTATCTGCCAGAAATTTCTGCCACTCGCTCGAGCTGTGGAAACCCGGTCAGGGCGATTGCTTACCTGCATCGTGCATTCGAAGTTCGTCGGCTTTTTTCTGGAAGTTTTTACTTTATATGTCTGTTCGGGATGCTTGCTGTTTTGCGTCATCTTCCACTGTAAGAAACAAGGAATACCAGGGCTGGTAGCCTGCTCGGCCTTCGTAGGAAACGAATAAAGAGAGCATACGTCAAGCAGCCCGCGACGCGGGCCGTTCGACGTTCTTCGAGGATTATTTCCGTTGAGTCAATCTCCCAAATGCCTTCCCGGCTATGCTGCTGGCCTTCCCGAAAAATAGCTGATAGGGTCGGGCCCGGGGTATGGGGACGGAATAGACACGTTCGTCCATTTGCTTTGGTGCTGTGCAAAAAAGCAGTTCTCTTCAAAACGTGCCCCAAAACAAGCCGGATGACGTCCGATTGCCGTGAAGTGACTATCGTCAATACTGGATATTGGATATGCTGTGTTATCTGAGACCTTTCTCAAATCCTGTTCGGATGACGTGGCACCGTGGGGTACGTACAATATATGTTGTTCGATTGATGAGACTCGTTGAATTTCAATTTGTGAGCGGGGAATACACATGCAGTTCGGCTATCCTGTGGAGTCAAATATTTTCGACAGTTAAGAACTTTGTAGATTGACACGGCTGAGTGTATGGTGCCGTAAAAAAAATAATCAACATAAAGTGAAACACACATTCAAGTTGCATTTGTTCTGTCGCGCACGGACTCACCAAAAATAGCTTTCATTTGTTTGTTTTCGTTCCCAAAAATAGTACAATGCTTTCTTAAAATCCTGGAGAAATTCTATCCGCCATAGAGCACAAAAATAAAAAAAATAAAACGCGGCAATCTAGCCGCCACCAGCGTCCGGAATTGCGACTACGCAGCCTGCCACAGCCCAGCACATTCAAGCAACACTGACGTACACTCTCAAAACCAGAGACGCGCGCTGTAAATCGCTTCGTCGAGACTGCACCTGGAAAGGCCTTTACTCCGACGACAGGTGGAACGCCGCGCAACGTAACGCGCCTCGGCGCGCGCCAGTGAAGCTGACGTCGAGGTAGGCCCTGCTCAAATCTCGGCGTCGGCCGACGACGGCCGTTACCCAGAATTCCTCGCGCGAGCGTCAGTCGGAAAGAAAAAATGGCGAACGGAGGTGCCGCAGAGTGCAAACCGAGCGATCTGACGACGGACAAGGTTGAGCGGCTCATGGAAGTGGTGAGAGAGCGCGAGTGTCTTTACAACATCAGTTCTCTTCAGTACAGGGATTCCAAGGGGAAAGGGAATGCCTGGGAGTCCTGTGCGCATTCCCGCGGCATGAAACCCGGTAAGTTGACTGTTTATACCGCCATACGGCCTCCGCAGAAGATGGAACTCGGCAAAGTGATTGATCCTCGTATTCACTTGGAAAGTGAACACCAACACCCATGTCTGCATATATAACCTGGGGGCAAATCGCTTTGGAGAGCCCCAGCTACGTCGTCGTGCCGCTGCCAGCAAGTCGCAAGTCGTCCGACGTGCCTGCGTAATGTCAGTACACCACGCTATGAAAAAGTGGTCGGTGCTATGCTGAACAATTTACGCAAGAGCTGCGCGCCGCTGCGTAGACTTTTCGTACCACAAACCTTGCATTATTTCCGCACCTTAGTGAAGCTTGGATGCAGACAATCATCATTTCTCGAGTTTCATCTCTGGAGGTTGCCTTCATGGCGTGAGGGCAATTCAGTTGCTAGGACTTTTATGACTTCAAATAGAAAAGAAGTGCAAGCATCTTAACTGACTTGACAGCTTGTTCAGCATTTTATTTTTGCATTAGGTCTGCATATGGGAGAACTGAATTTGACACACTTATTTGAGGCGAGGACGCACAAAAAGTGTGGAAACGTGTACGCGACAGGTACGTGCGGGAGGTCCGCGCCATTGAAGCTGCCACAAGGAGTGGCAGTGGCTTCGTCCGGAAAAAACAATGAGCCTTCCTGGAGATGATGTCGTTTTACAAAAAACATATCCGACCCTGGAAGTATGTAAACAAAACTTGCAGTCCTCTTTGCTGTCTAACTAAATTTCTCTCTCATCTGTTAATCCCACTTGCAGGGCACCCACCAACGTAAAGGCACCGCCTGTGGGTGACACAGCACAGTGTATATTAATGGAAATGGTGGAATCTTCTCCTGACGACTCGACCATTCCTATTGACTTCGCGCCAGCCGAAGAAGAGCAGCAGTGCAGCCCTGAGGCTCCTGTCGCAGCCACGCCGTCCATTTCAGGTGAATCAACTTCACATGCACCTCGAGGAGGTCATCAGGCGAATCACAAAGGTGCGCCCCCCCCCCCCCCCCCCCCCATTCTAGCACGCCGAAGGGAGCCTGACACAATGGAGAGTGAACTTTTAAACCATATAAACAGTAAAATGACACAGAATGAGGCGTTTGCCTACTCTGTAGCACAATCTCTGGATTGTTGGGACGAGGTCACAAGTGCCCGAATTCAGGGCTTGTGTAATGCGAATGATGTACGAATATGAATGTAAATTTCAGCAGAAATAAAACGTCCCCGACCTTGGTGCATCTGAAGATTCTGAAGGCACACGTGTCCACTCATGTCTTGATAATATAAACGTCCAACTAATATGAACTACATTTTCGAAGTGCAATCTCTGCTTATGCAATTCTACCACATCGTAAGAGGAAAACATAATTTGTGAAGCAGTCTATGTTAATCTGAACATTATTAATTCTGTAATGCAAGACTCTAAGATTAGTTCTTGGAGGCAAGCTGCAGAGATCCCTATCGCATAAAATAGCTTGAAAGAACACCTACAGACATTTTGCAAATTTACCCCAAGCGCCAAGGAAGCGCTTGGAGTGTAGAGTAGTCACGAATGTAGACGCTAGCTTGCGCAGCGAGTGTACCTACTAACCCGGCATGCTCTTTGGTGCTTGTGTAAACTAGCAAAAGGTCTAGTGCACATAATAGCATCATCTGCTACTCGCACAGCCTGCACTAATACCGTTAATCAAACATGCTTTCTCCCCATTACCTTCGCTTCGTGGGTGGCACGCATTGCTCCAAACCTGTTTATACTTCTGACAAAAATGCGTGTAGAAAGGCAGGCTTATCGAAAGTACGTTTAGATTTTACTCCTTTGTTGTGTAAATGAAAAGACTAAACCCGACTCTTGCAATGAACACGCAAGTTGTCCTATTTTCGAAGCGAGCGACTACCAACATCTCTTTGACTGGTTCGAAGTTCGCGCTGAAACGGAGTCCACGCAAAGCAGGAACACCGAGCAAAAAAATATTACAGAAATTCCCAATATTTTGTAGAGTTATAGCAAATTAAATATTTCAGAAAACAACTTTAAATAAGCAAAACATTGCGCTTTATGACGTAAAATGAAAGAGTTTAGCGATTGGAGCAAACGTTGGCCAATAGGACGCGAGTTTGGTTGATAGCCCCTCGGCCTGGTCAGGCCATTAGGCCCCGCTGCAACCATCGTCAGCTTTGGAATCAGGTATGCATCATCGATGAATTTACCGGGCTTATCGGATTTGAGCGCCGAATTCTTAAAAAGGAGTGTGGAGCTGGGCATCGGCAGCCGTGCGAGGACACACCACGCAAGCGCCGCGACGTCTCTGCCTGAGTCCGCTTCGACAGCCGCGGAAGGCCTGCGTCTCCCGCAACTCCGCCACCGGAGCCACTCGGCAAGTAAGAGGTACTCTGCCGCCGGGAGGCGCGCATGAGACGACGAGGCGTTGTTTTCGCCCTTTTTGAACTTTAATTTGCAACTTTATTAGCTCTATAAAAACGACTTGTTAGAGAACAATGACGGTTAACGCGTGATATACTTTATTTCGCTTCAAAATTTCTGGACGGCTCTCACCAATCACGAAACCCAGTGAATGTAACGCTAGTGAAAGGGAGCGCCGTTATGCGCGCGCATTCGGCACCTTGCGGCGCCACCGTCGGGGAGGTGTTTCCGAGTTGTCAAATTAAAATATGATGCGCTAATATTTTTAAACTCTTTCACTTGTCCGCTGGGTTTCCGGGACGATCTAGCGTGGAGCAAACCGCAAAAAAGTAGATGTCAAATATCTGTTGGAGGGCCCCTTTAATGAGAAGCCAATCATTTGGCATGCGTGCCAGTGTACTTTTTTCGCTTGCCATATGATTGGCTTCTCATGCTTTTCGCTTGCCAGTGCCAATGGCAAGCGAAAAACATGGATGGCCAATATTCCTTGCTAGCTGGAATTACCCTGCTCTCCCTGTACAACGAAATTCAGCAAGGAAGGTAGGATAAGCTATTTGAACGTGAAATCAACGAGGGTTGCAAAATATATTTCGCAGGTCAACACTGTTAAGCAAGCAGAGCAGAGAGAATATATACAATTTATTTACAAGAGAGGAAAACATCGAACAGCATTGAGAACAACCAAGTGTCGTCGTCTACTCCCTCGTCACTATGTCGTGTTGCCACGGGATGGCTCCTCTAGGGGAGATGAAGTGGTCTGCCAGCTGGTCCCTGATGCTGAGTGCTGCTGGGCTGCTGTTGCCACCTAGGCTCCTGTTGACACCAACATTCAAAATGTCAGCTCGCCACTGACCATCCACGCGGATAGTCAGCATGTCAGCCATCCAGGAAGGCAGTAGGCTTCATCCCGTGCGAAGTGTGGCGGTAGACTCCCGCTTTTATCATGTTTTCACAGTGCTCAACAGTGCCATGCATCGGAGCCAGAAACGCACGCCAGCGAGACACAAGATATTCCGAAGGCGTTTTCTACGGTACGCCTGCCCCGGGAGAGCCAGTAGTTGAATATATGTTTTCGGTAGTTTCCAAGCCTCTTCCGGGGAAAGGGCGCATGAGGTATGTTTTCAACGGGAAGGCTTCATCCCCAGGAGGCACAGAGGTGGTGCAGACTGTGCGATTGCAGGGATCTGGAGGGTGTTGGCAGCTAACGCCTTACGGAGGTTTGACTTTCTCAACACACCGCCCTTGGACGGGTGCCTGGCAGACTCAATGTCCACCAGTCGAAGCCTGTAGCGGGCGTCAACTAACAGCCAGCAGCACCATCGAGTAGAATTTTTGTACTTGTGAAATGTTGAGCCAGAGTTGGATGGGCACCTGATCGCAAAGTGCTTGCCATCTATTGATCCAATGGCGTTAGGAAAGTTCCACTTGACGCAGAACTCCCTCCGGATCTCTTCCCACTGTTGTGGTGTGGGTGGCTGCAGCACTAACGGGAAGAGGCAGTCCCAGATGGCTGGCAGCGTTTTCTGGAGGATCCCCGATAATGTTGCTTTGTGCATCCGCTAACTTATGGCCACATGGCCCAGAGATCCCGGTGATGAGAGGAACCTAGAATTGTGAAAGAAAAATTGTAAGACTTAGTACCTAACTCATAGCAACTTTTTGATCAGTCATTTGCACTGTTTGTGACCCCGTAGTTGAGAGCACGACATGCTACGAGAGTGACTTCCGTCAGACTTGACTATTAGCTATAGCGCACGCAAGTGTCATGTAAATTTGAATTGAATATGTCTGACCGACACTGTTTGGAAACTAGTTTCTACTCTAAAATCGCCCGCAAAAATCAGGGAATCGGCGGATGAAGTAGATATTTACCTCGAAAATGGGTTTTACTGATCAGATTTACTCATTAAAATTTTAAGTCTCAATTTCATGTACAAGAATAATAAAAAAAAGAATGCCTCATGCTTTCAAATGGGTCGGCTTTTTTATTTAGTAAATTATGTGTTCGATGAAGTAAGTGTGACATTGATACGTTGATCCGGTTATTTATGAGTGTCTCAAAATAAAGTTACAAGCTAGTATTAGTGGCCCGTCAAACATCAGCAATTGAACCTATCAAGTTGAAACTTATCTCGAATACATACTCGACTAGTCCCATTTACGCATTGAAAATTCAAGTGTCGACTTGAATTTTACGAAAAAAAAATCTGTCCCACTTGAGGCTTATTTTTTTCTTCTAGAGGTTGAGACATTCTGCACGACCAACACTGCCAGCTCTATCTTTCCGCCTATTTCATCTTTTTTTGACGATTCCTTTTATAGGTATCGGTTACGGGCATAAAAGTAATGAAAACCGATACCGGCATGGCATGGGCTCGAGTAAAGCGCGAAACACATACGACGAAACCGTCCGATCCGACGTCCGACCGCGCAATACGACGGTCGGAGGCGAGGGTTTCAACGCTCTCGGTGCTACGAACCTCTCCCAGTATCAAGACGTCGGATCGACAGTTTCGTCGTACATTGTTCCAAATCCTGTGCTGCCCTTCATTTGTAGTTCGCGGATAAACCGCCACACGGCGCTCGTTACTCGAAAAAGCTCCACTCCACACCCTTTCTACGCCTTTCAAAGATGACGGGTGTCCCGCGCAACACCACCTTATTTTTCGATAAAAATGTTGTCATTATCGGACAAAAGGTCCATTTTCGACAGCGAAGAAAACAATGCGGTTCTCTTTAATTATCGCCTACTAGAAAGACCACACGCCAAGTATTCTTATCTAATTTCGCCTAAAAGTTACTGAAACGGGCAGACGATGTTTGAGATGTGCCAAGTCACCAAAATCTGGCAGTCGGCAAAGTGCGGCGCAGTCAACGGCCCAATTAATAGTATAGTGGGCGTAGCCAACAATGCGATATGCCTACTTCATGCGCAGACAATCTGTTTGCTTGTTTCGTGTTTTCCAGGCAAGTTCAACAGGCGGCGCTAGCAGCCCGGCCATTGTTGTCACGTGATTCTCGGTGCGCGCATGCGCGGTTGGGTTACGCCCGTGCCGGCGTGGTCCCGTGTGACTGACGCTGCTCTAACTCCAGATATTGACGAGACGATCTTACGTACACCACGAAAGAGGTGTGGGTACCACGAAACCGAATTCGAACACATCGGTATCGACGAAGTGACAAGTGATCGTAAAGAACTTCATGCGATTGCCATGACCCAGAGCGTCGTTCGGTTGCTTCGCCGCGACGACTAGCGAGCATTTTCCTGCGTGCTCGCCGCGCGCGTCTCGACTTCAAGCAGCAAAATGAAAGAATGAAGTGCTCCAAACCACGCTCAGCGGTACGGCCGCGCTGGATCCACGGATTCGCGGGAACAGCCACAACGACCACGATATATTTTACTACAACGACCGGGCGTGCATGCGGCACAACAGCAAGACGCTTCGACGCTCCTTCCCGGTTGTCTTGGTAAAAAATGGCCGAACGACCTTTTCTTCCTTTTTTTCTTTTCTTAAGTAGGCTCTTCCGTGAAAACAGTTAGCCTAAACCATGACCTAGATTTTAGGCTTAGAAGTCCAGCCTGGTCCCCTCATCGCCATTTGTCACTTTCGGAGTGGTGGGCGATGGTGGCGGAAACTACTAGGTAAGAGCTAGTGACCGCTTGTCACATATGGTACTAGGTACCTATAGTCGGTGACAGGTCAAGAACGAGGTGGAAGCTGTTCCCACCCCTTTCTACTTCAGCGGAGCGAACGGTGGAGAGAGGTTGCCTCCTTTCCAGCGTTCGCTCTCCTAAAGTGGCAAGGGGTGGAGGAGCTTCCGCTTCGGTCTTGACCTGTCACCGACTATAGTAACCATAGGTAGTAACGGTCAAGCTAGTAACGGCTACTGACCAGCCTAGTATATTTTACTACCTTTAGCTAATAACTTGACCACTAGCTCTCACAAGAGCCAGATGGCGCTAGTAAATGTCCAATTCAAAATTGGCAAAAGTTATTGCTGATATAATTTTTTTTTAGAGCGCAGCCCTGAGGCGCTTGTTTCCGTGTTTCGCAGCGTGCAGTCGGCGTAACCGCGCTGAATTTAGCGGAAACATTGACGTCACGTGACCTCAACACCAATTCAATTCCCCGCTGAATTTAGCGGAGAAATTCAGTTTCTCCGCTAGATTTAGCGGACATATTCAGTTTCTCCGCCAGATTTAGCGGGAAAATTGGCGGAAACAGTGAATTTGTCCGCTAAATCTAGCGTGAAAAAAATTTCCCCGCTAAATTTAGCGAGAAAATTGACGTCACTGAAATTCCCCCGCTAAATTTAGCGGAAGAATTGACGTCACGTGACCTCATCACCAACTCAACCCCTAGCTAAATTTAGCGGGGAATTGGATTGGTATTGAGGTCACGTGACGTCAATTTTCCCGCTAAATCGAGTGGAGAAGCTGAATTTGTTCATAATTGACGTGACACCAGGTCATGTGACGTCATTTTCCCCGCTAAATTAAGCGGAGAAACTAAATTGGATGAGGGGAGGAGAAGAGGGTAAGGATGAGGAGGAGGGGCATACCCTCCCCCAGGCATGTAGCCAGGATTTTGTTTAAGGGGGCCTGCCCATGACAAAATGCTGTTCAAGGGGAGGGGGAGAGGAGGCCCCAGACAAATGGAAGATTTCGAAGGGTTGCCTCCCCCCCCCCCCCGTGGCTACGTGCCTCGCCCTCTCCTCTTCCTCCTCAAGAGCTGTGCTCTAATTTCGCATTAAAAAGATTTGTAAACGTCTTCCATTTTTTAGAGCGCAGTTCTTAGGCGCCCGTTTCCGGCTTGAGCGACGTCGGCGTCGGCTTCGGCGTAGCCGCGTGGTGCATGATCGGTAAATTTTCCCGCCAAATCTAGCGCAAAATTTCCCCGCTAAATTTAGCGGAGAATTTTCCACTAAATTTAGCGGAAAAAATGTCCCGCTAAATCTAGCGAAAAAGTCCCGCTAGATCTAGCGGAAAAGTTTCCCGCCAAATTTAGCGGAAAATTTTCCTCTAAATGGGGGCGAGCAGGAGAAGAGTAGGGGCAGAGCTTCCTCTCCGTACCTTGCCCTCCTCCTCCTCAAGTGCTGCGCTCTGATTCGGCGTTACAGAGAGTTATAAACGGCTTTCATTTTTTTTCATACTGCTTACATACACATTTGCAAAGCATTTATTTCACATTTGCACACGCATTTTACAATTAATACGGACAAGAAATTTGAACACAGAAGACTCACACACGCACAACATACAAGCGACGACGCGCTAACCCAATCACTGCCCACAAGGGCTACCAATACGTCTTTTATACTGATAATTTGAAAGTCGGTTAAACGGTGACCACCTCGTCCCAAAAACGATGTTACAAATATGGTGCTGCGTTCGCACAAATATTGTGCTCCAATATTGGTCGCAAGTGCTCGTGCCAAGTGCTCGTGCGCTGCGGTTTCGTGTCGTGCGGAGGAAAGCAGGTGGAAAGACGGAGACGCTCGCAGACAACCAACGCCTACGTCACCTCCCCCTTAAACCACGGGACCCTGGTCGAGTAGTTGGAACTCTCTGTAACGTAGACCTCTAAGCTGTGGACGGCGCGGAGCTGGTGGAGCGGAGCTTGCACGCTGCTGCCCGCTACGTGCCGTCGGTAACCATGAACGTGACGACATGGAAACAACGTTGCCCTCCGCAAGAAACTTTTCGGTTTTGGTGCGTGATAATATTGAAGTGACGATTGTACTAAGAATATTTAACTTTAGGTGAAACCAATTACGTGGAACCGTTTATTACTGGTCTTTGTAATCCACCTTTATCTCGAAATTTGTGGTATTGACGCAGAGTTTGTTTTTAAAATCTTATTCAGTGCAGTATATTACCGTGTCAGGGGCCATTTGGAAACTTACTACGTACACCCCCCCCACGCACACACATACACATACATACAAAAAGAATAAGTTTGACTTGGTTTGCCATCACTAAGGTTGCGCACGGAACTTCACTATAGTATCTTCTAAATTCTATCTATACAATAGCCATCTCCGTCATCCGTCCTCACTAACTTCCTTGTACAATACCTTGCCTTGTATTGTATCCGTGTTTGCGTATGTTGCCATTATTCTCGATGCCACGTGGAGCACACCTGTCCAAACCGGAGACAGGTATACCCTTCAAAGATGTGTTCCAGTTCTGCCGTCTTTATTTCTTTCCTTTGGCCTACTTGTAACAAGCGACTCCTTGTGAGAATAGGCGCACTCTGTTCTCGTCTCTCGCTTTCTTATTTTAATATTGACAGGATTGGGAAACGGCTGACCATGGACTGGAAGTCCGAGTATGTTTTTGTTTTGTTACTTCCCGGAAATAATATGCTGAATATTTAATTCATGTATGTATGCGCTCGCGAATTATAGAAGCCTATCAGTCGACGTCAAGTTTGATATGGCTTAGCGCTTCCACCGCCCCCCCCCCTCTCCTTCGAACAAGAGATTTCGCAAGACGGTGTCGAAAAGCTTTATAACAATGTTTATTCGGATTCATTTATGGCTTCAAGCTATGAATGACGCAATAGATGACGCAATAGAGGTGTATTTACGAAGTCTATGACGGAAACAATACTGAATACGCCGCGTCATCAACAGGTCAGCTTCGACAGCTTATAGCAGACAGAAGTTCCTATTGCGGAAGTCAAGCTTTTTCTATGTATTAAAATTTTTATTAGGAAGTAAAATGACTTTCTTGTATGATCTTTCTATATATGAGTTTATTAGATGATGTTTTTAGATTTTCTAGTTGACTGCGGTTTGTGTACTATGATTATATACTTCCGCCTTCATACACCAGCTGCAAACTTGACAAACGATTTGTTCGACATGTCAAGCTACGACGCATATTTATTCAAGTTCGCTAAAGTTCTAGGTTCAGTGTATTTCCGATTTGTTTTCTGCGAGTTACAATTCCCCTAGCACTCAGGAATTCAGAATAAATTTGCATCGCAATATTTGATTACAACTAATGCGAATTTATGCTTTTCCAAGCGCACCTCTTCTCACGCTAGCATTTTGTTATGCGAAGTCACCTTAAAAGTCGGCATTGTTAGTCAAAGATTCGTAACGACGTCTGTTATGTGCGATACCGAAATCGAACATCCCTGGCCACTCTTGGAAGGGCCAAATCATCGACGCTTCGCCAAGAGACTTACATGTTAAGACATTTTACACCCTTCAGGGTGTAAAAAAAGCGTCCCAGAAGCTTACACCCATGGCCACACCCTCTCAGCAGCATTATTTAAAGTAATCACTCCTTTTATATGGAAAATAAAACGCTTTTGCATACAACACCCTGCATTTTTGCAGTGTGTAAGGAGGTTGTGGAACAGGGCACCACGATGAAGCGGGAACACCCTTCATTTTTTAAGGTTTCTGTGCTGCACTTGACACACGCTTCAAACAGCTTGTTTTAGTGACTATGTCAAATGATTATTGCCTGTAGCAATGCGTTTTACTTGAAGAAACATTCCTTGAACTTAAATATATATTACACTATAAGTGGAATCTTTACGACCACCAAGAAATGCAACGTAACCTTCGCAATTACGGAGATGGTCACCCGCGAATGCAGGCGACTTTGAAAGTGTCTATTGTCAAGTATCTAAGGCGGTAGAGAAATCAACAGGGTTGTGGTTCTTATGCTGCGCGTGATCAATTGCGTCCGGATTTGCTGTTCACTGCGCATGTGTAAAATGCATGTGGCGCAATTGACGCAAGCAAACGTGTTGCTTATAAAGTGTACACCTAAAATCCCTAGTATCCCTAAGATCGCACCTATTTTCGCGGTGTTCTTCAATGCCCCAACAGTGTTGCTGTAACATCCTCCTCGTATTAGCCATAGAACAAGCTGATTTGCCCCTTTGCTTGTGCAATTTTTCTCAGTGCGTAGCTTCTTCAGGGTTTTCTCAACGAAACGTGGGGTGGCACTCTTAGGTTTTCAGGAGGCAGTTCTTCAAGGTCACTTTACCAACCTTTGAACTACCTTCGTGCTTCCCATGGTCAGATTGTACAGAGTTTGGTCGGTTTTTCGGGAGGCTTTTGTTGACAGGGTAATGGATCTGGCGAGTTTGAAACCACTCTAGCTCCCTTTCTTCTTGCCAATTTTTCTGAAAACCTGACGGCATCCAGCGGAAAGGCTGCAGAAGTATACAGGAGCAGCTTCTGTCGCGACTAACCTTTTCCGAATTCTTCCACTTTTCCGCGGTCTTGCAAATAGACTGACTTTTGCTAAGAAAGTGGTTGGCAGTCGGTAGTGTTTCTCTTTATACAATTAATGTCCAGCCTTATGGGACACTGTGAGGGTACTGAGGGGTATCCTACTTTGGTCATGGCTTTCCCCTTACTCACTCTTTCTTTGAACTTCCTTGATCCGCTAGTTCTTGGCCAGTAGACCTGGGCATTGCCCCATCAAGTGAGGTTCACACGTCTCCTGGTGCCCACCCACACAACCCACCAAGCCAACACAACCCACCAAGCTAACCCAACTCACCAACCCAATCCCCCAACCCAGCCCAACCCAATTCACCAAGCCAATCCACCAACCCAACTTAGTCCAACCAACCAACGCAATCCACCAACCCAATCCACCGCCACAGCCAGACACAACACACGACACAAGACTTGGAGGACGCGTAAGCTTCGCCTTTAAGAGTGGAAAGCGATAGCGTTATCGGGCCCCGTTCGCATCGCCTTCTCATTCGCCATTCAAGCGCGCCTTGCGTGGCCTAGTCAGTAGCATGTCTGACTTGCATCCGAAGGGTCGTGGGTCAGAATCCCACCTAAAATAAACAATGGATGGATGGATGGATGGATGGGGCTGAACCCTTTGAATCGGGCGGCGGCTTGCGCCACCTAGCCAGTATTTTTTTTTAAACTATTTAATTTACGAGTTACAAATCTAGATATTTAGTCTTAAAAGCTACGGTCCGTACGACGGAGGCGCCTCTATGCAACCGGGTGCACACACCTTCCGCCCTACGGGTCGCCCGGAAGGGAATAGGAAAATATTCACCCTTCCCTTGACCTATGCGAAATGTAGAGCGCCATCTGGTAGCGCGCCGAGAACTACGTCCGCCATCTTGGTAGCGGCGAGAAAACGAAACCAGTGACCCGACCGGCAAAAATCCCATGCAAAACAAGCGACCGCGCTTCGTGCGAGAGATGCGATGCCAACTCGTTGCTGCGTTCCGCTGCGGATGCAGCGATAAACCTTCAATTCGTGCATGTCGTCAACACAAACTTGAGACGCAGTTTTTGACTAAACAATCGGTGACGACGTGAAGAAACATGCGGACGTTATCGCGCGGCGCGAGGCCATTTACAGCTATTGAATTGGGCCCTATCTTTTCACGGAGTTGCGCCAAATTTGTTTCAGGACTTTTTCGTTCTTCTCTTATGCTCGTTGTAGTGCCAGCCTGCGTTTTTCTTGATGCGGAAGCAGCTCAATGTATGCGGACGAGACCAAGGCTGTTAAGCGAGGCAAAAAGATGAGTTTTAATTATCTCACGTCGCCACAAATCATAATTGAAGATGCGATATATGGTTAACAGTGAGAAACAAAAGCTGAAAGCACCACAGAGCTTTCATTTTAATGTCATATATTAGAAAAAAATAATTAGTTCAAAAAGCCAGAAAACCATCTCAGTGCTTTGCAGCGATTTCTATACACTTGATCTGGCGTCGGTAAACGAGGTTTGTAAAACCCCTCAAAAACTAAACAGGAGAGTTCGCTGATATAATAATCTTGAATACTTAAAGTGCGGTCATGTAGAATAGAAAACACAACACACACGGACGACGTGTCTGTTTGCTCAACACTCACAGAGACGGGATTTTGCTGTCTTGTTTACCGAGCGCCACGTTTCACAATCTCCTTTTCTTTTTTTGTCGCAGCCGAGGTAGAAATTTTGTTTAGTGCAAAGAAGCTCGGGGGTAGTTTTGAGAAAGTCAATGCAGTTATTTTGCCAGGGTTGAAGAAATCTTTATTAAAGGAGCTGTGCAACAATTTCTGTGCTTTGCTTAAATAATTTGGGAGTTGGTGTCTCGACCTTTCTGAAGTAAAGAACAAAAAAAAACGATTTTGCCTGCATGTCCTAGTTTTTATTTTAAGCATGGACAAAGATTGAGGTTTTCGGCACCTCTCAGCTCCTTCACCATTTTCCGAGTCATGTGCGCTGTGACGTCAATGGGAGACGCGCGGGGTTCAGGTGAAGCTCTTTCTCTAGAGCCATCAGTGGGAAGCGAGAACTCACCCGCTCAGGACCCGTGACCGCGTGTTTGCGCAGTGCGGTCAACATGGCGAAAGGAGGAAAGTCTCATCCGGGTCCGGCCATCCCCGTCCGGCCTACACTCTTAGCCGGGTAACCTTTAGTAGAGGCCCAGTGGGTACGTTTTTGCAAATTTGTACCTTTGAATATAGGAGTTACAATGTAACCGCAAACACTGTACCCTCTACGCAGTGGTCACGTGGAAGCTCCTGCATAAAGGTTACAGTAGCGTCTGACATACACATGTTTATTTTATTTTTTAAGGTTTAAAAATGTGGGCGACCGTTGCGTCGGGGCTTTTTTTTATTCTTTACAGTTGTTTTTAGAAAAGGCGGTAATAGCTACGTGGATGCCGTCTTCACCGTATTTTCGTGTGGTCGGCGGAAATTATATGAGATGATAAACGTCACATTATGTTCACTAATTAACCAAAATTTAATAACTAACCTTTTAATTAATGGCTTAATTGGTCATGTTGCAATTGCAGTCATAACGGGAGTAATGGTTACTGCCTAACCCAATTGAGGCAATTCGTGAAAAGACAACGATCTTTGAGATATTCATGGTTAAAATTTTGCCTTCGCTTGATTCAAGACCGCAAGCTGATTATAATCCGCAGGAAAGTGACGTAGTTACTTCTGTCCCTCCGTCACTATCATTTAAGTTTGACGCCGGCGCGTCCACCAAAGGCACGCCGTCGAGATAGTTACGAGGAGGCCCGATAAAACTGCGTCACACTTCTACGCACCATAATCAGGCGCGCCTTTCTGCGAGCGGTTTTGAATCAAGCAAGGAAGGCAAACTTTTAAACGACAAATATCTCAAAGGTTGTAATTTCTTTTTTGTGAACTGTCTAAATTGGGTCAGGCTTTAATAATTGGTCCCATTAAGACTGCAATTGTGACATGGCCAATTGAGCCATTAATTCAAAAGTTAATCAACATATTTTGATTAATTAGTCAACAAAATGGGACGTTTATCCCCTCATCTAATGTCCGCCGAGCCCCACAAAAATGCGGCAAAGACTGCATCCACGTAGCAATACCTCCTTTTCTTAAAAATACCGTAAAGAATAAAAAATACGCTCTGTATATAGTATCTACTTATGTATACTTTTCAGCAAGTCATTTTCGCCAATTTGAGACCCTCCTTGAATATAGCTTTTAGCAACAAAATTAAACACGAAGCACGTCCCTCGCCCTAAAATCGGCCCTCATTTAAAGTTGACTATATCATAATATTTGTGACCCTTGTCATTTTTACGCTTACATAGGCTCGCTGATTGGCGAATATGAACATCCCGCATAAAAGTATGCGCTTGGGCAGCTTAAATAATGCAACAAATGTTGAGAACTACTCTCTTTATTGTCAAAGCCTTAAAGTAATTACAAAAAAATGAAACGCCCTGTCCACGACGATGTTCCAAAATGAATGAACTTTTTATGCAAGGTAATGTTCGACATAGGTCACACAGGTCTTCATTGTCCCAGCTTAACCAGCAACGCTTTCAGTTTTCCGTTCATTAACCCTCGGGTGCAGTGTCCTTGGGCAAAAGCAGTTTTTGGAGCAGTATCAACGGCTGCGCAAGTGCGATCACGAGGGCTTTCTCCAGTGTGCACGGATCACTCAGTGGAACACGTTCTCCTGGTTTTCCGCCGTAAATCACAATCTTCTCAGCTGTTGCGTATATGTGATGGACAGACAAAGTGGGTTTGTCTGGCACCTCTGCCTGCGGTATGAACAGACAAAAAAGAAATTAACTCACCAAGCTTGGGGAATTTTTCATATCATTGGTGTGCTGATCGTTTATCAATATTGGTCTGACAATATGTGGATTTTGTCTCTCGTTAAAAGTACTACAAGGGGACATTGTCTGCCTGTATGTAATAAATGTTTCAATCTCACTATTTTGCCAACCTAAGGCATTCTATTGTTACTTACGTAAATCATATACATTAGAAGTATTAAACTTGTTATCGGAAATCTCACACAAGACAATGCACAAAATGAGTCTTGAAACCTTCCGTACCTGGTTGATCAAGAGGTACTTCGCTCCAGCTGGCTTCAGGTGTCGCTCAATGTCAGAGAAGGTACAGCGTTTTCCGTGCATGTCCGAAAAGATGTTGACTGCATTGATCCCGACGTCCACGAGGGCAGACACTTGCCTTTGGAACCTCAACTCGGACTCAAAAGCAAGCTGCATATAAAGAACATTCGGTATAGAAACTTGAACCGAAGCTGTGATGCAGATTCAATCCTGCGTCGAGTATAACATCTTTCTCACTAGCCAAACGTCAAGCATACCTTGTGAAGATTTGTCGTCTTAGAGTAATCCAGATGAAACAGCAGCGACGACGAGTTCCGATCCGAAACCATGCACGACAGCCGCGCGCGGCCACAACCGCGATCCCTCCGAAACCGAAGTGTCGGCGGTGAAGGCAGTGAAGGCGCCAAGGAGTCTGGTCACGTGAGGTTACGTCTCTATAGTTTCGGAATTCGTTGAACTAAAAAGGTTGGGTTCACTCCTCCTCTTATTATGCCTCCTCTCTCGCTCGTGTCGGCCCCTCCCTCCCCCTTTCCCTTTCTAAGTTCTCTTTTTGGGAGGAAACAAAAATAATCAATCGTGTCAATCGTGTAGAGGTTACCCGTTCTTGTCCAACGTTACATTTTAGAGGTTACAACACAAGAGTCGCAGCGTAACCACTAAACGTGATTCTAGACAAAAAAAAAGATCGCCGTTTTAACCTCTAAGGCAACGGAAAATGTATGAAACCTTTAAGAACGACTTCGAAACTTCTAAAATAGAAGTTTCATTCGTCTATAGGTAGCCATAGAGGGTACGCCGTTAAGAGTGAACCCCTGTTCCCCTCCGGCTTCTGGTGGCTGTTCGCGGTAGCAGAGAGAGCTGATGCTTTTGTTGACCTCGGATAGATGGCGCCACTAAAACTCCGTATAATAAAAGTTTTTTCTATGATACCAGGTTTTTTTGGCGCATTTATATTTATGTTGGAACGACAAGATTTATAGAAAAATTACCTTCTATCGAGCAGGTATTTGCACAACTTCCTATTTTTTTACAAGTCCCCCATTGACGTAATGCCGCGTGGTTCTCATGGCCGCCGCTTGCGGCAGCGGGTCCGGAAATATTCTAATTTTTGCCTCGCGATTACGCGGCGGAATCGCAACATTGCGAAGAAAGGAGATGTGCTTGCTGTCCTTTGTGACAAGATAAACAATATCAAAAGTAGAAGATGTAAATTCTTTCAACGTTAAAATCGTCGCACAGCTCCTTTAATAGCTCAACATCCCTCAACTGTGCTTGAGGTCAATGCTATCTGAAACCAATTTAAGCTCTTCGCAACGCCTGAAAAATATTTCCCAGGGCACAGTTTTCTAGAACACATGGAGCTTTCCACCAAAGAGAACTTTCGCCAGTAACAACAAAAGAACAAAAAAAAGAAAAACTAACCTCCAGTCGCATGTATTGGCGTGGAGGAGTCTACCACTAATCAGTGCGACTTCATGCGTGTTTGCATCGAAACAAATAATTAAAAGTGTCCTCAGAGAGGAAAGGCGTGACGGCCTAGTCCTTTGTCCACGTTGGGTGATCGGAAGTCAGAAAACAATGAAGTTTCCGAATCGCACTTAGTCTCTGCCCTGAAAATGCTGAGAAACCGAAACTCAAGATACTTGACGCTACCAAGATGGCCGCGTGCACAGTGCTGCCAGACCACCAAGCGGTTTCTGCATATCATCTATTCTTTAAAATTTCCTTTAAGGAAAATTAATCACTTTATAAAGTGAAATCATTTGAAACATGCGGCGACCTTTAATTCGCATTACACAATAATGTTTAAATCACTTTCATTCTACGGGTGACGTCACGTTTTACGTGAACATTGTAGGTTGTTTGAAATTCCCGCGCGATGTCAGTGTGGTTATGCCGTCATGACCCTATCAACCAATTAGAATTTTCGCGTCACGCCACCGACGTCGGCTATTTGAGACACGAGCTCCTTAACGCTATCGCGTTAAAACAACCCAACCCAACCAAATCAACACAACACCACCAACAACCAATCGAACAAACACACTACACAACACAACAAACAAACGAACAAACAAACAGGGATGTCAATATTTCAGCTGCGTCCATCAGCGCTGCACATTGGAAAGTTTCTACCATCATTTACCCAGAGAAGAGGACGCACCATGGAAGTCAGGGGTTTGCCTAACATCTTGTTGGAGGCTTTAGATTTGCATAGAAAAACAGTTTTGAGCTAAATGCTGGTGTAGCTGAAAGCATTTTCAATATGATATATTTCCATCGCTGTTGCAGGCAGCGTGTAAAGTAGTCAAATGAGGAGGCAGACTTTAATCACGTCAGGGGAGGGACCACGGAAGTTGAGATCAGATAAGCCTTTTCCGAAATTTCGGCAACGCTTATCGGCTAGCAGTGAAAACGTTTGTAGATTGCAATGTAACTCTAAAACAAACGAACAAAACATTACGGACGTTTAAAAATGTCTGCAATGCGAGATTAGAGCGCAGCTTTTAAGGCGGAGGGGGAGGATACAGGAGTGGAGGTATGGCCTTCCTCCTCCTCCTCAGTACCCTCACCGCCTCCTCTCCTCTTCCCCCTCCTCCTCCATAACCTTCCCTCCACCCACAGTTTCCCCGCTAAAATTAGCTTGAAAATTGACGCCACGTGACCTCAACACCAATTCAGTTTCCTCTCAGATTTAGCGGGGAAAATGACGTCACATGACTTTGTGTCACGTGACTTATGAACAAATTCAGTTTCCCTGCTAGATTTAGCGGAAAAATTGATCGTCACGTGACCTCAATACCAATCCAATTCTCCGCTAAATTTAGCGGGAAACTGAGTTGTATTGAGGTCATGTGACGTCAGTTTTACCGCTAAATTCAGAGGGAAAACTGAATGCGTCAGTGTTGCATTATGGGACGTCACAGACATACACACCAATTCAGTTTCTTCGCCAAATTTAGCGGGGAATTGAATTGGTGTATAGGTCTGTGACGTCCCATAATGCAATGCGCGTGGTTACGCCGACGCCGCGAAACACGGGAACGAGTGCCTAAAGGGGTACGGAAACGGAATTCCAGCGCTCATTTTTTAACTTTAATATGTATGCACATCTGCAATAATACTTAAAAAAACAAGCGAGCTGGGCGGTGATTCATGGTAGCCGGTAAAAACCCGAGACTCAGGAACGTTGTGTTGTGTTGTGTTCGTCCCCTTCTGTGTTTCCTGAGTCTCGGGTTTTATTACCATGTTGCATATTGCAGCATAACCTCAAAGATACCAGTCTTTCGTTGAAAGGCACAAGAAAACTAATTTTAAAGCTAATTAAACGATCTTTCAATGTGCACCTGGTGGATGCCTGTGGAGCCTATTTGGGAGGTGATCTAGCAACGTTGGGGAACTTGCTTTACGTAGTCGTGACGTTGCAAGTTCCATCGGAGCACGCCGCTGTTTTGGAATTCAACATTTTCCTTCATAGCTCTCCTCAACTCACAAATCGCGCATTGTACCAAACCCCTCGTTTGATGCACCCGGAAACAGCCATTCTCCCCCTAGAAGATCAGCCGGTCGCTCAAAATTGGGACAAAAGTTGCTTTCCTCACCCTGTTCACCCTAAGCTGACAGTGCCGTGGAAACTACTTGCTCCTTGGGCCAGCCACACGCTCGTCTCCCACGGGTACTTTGAACGGCTCGGTTGTAACGCGCTGACGCTATTGACACCACCACAACGCTGACAACGCCACCAAGGGCAAAGCTCATAACCACGCCAGCCTAGCTACGTCACGAATGCAGGGAACTTTTTTTTCTGTTTTTGTTTGCGCCGGATATCCCACGACGCATCGCGCTCTCCGTTCGCTTCTCTTTGAGCGCTTGCTCGAGCGCACCGTTTGGAACGAAAAATAGAGCCAGTCGTTTAAAATACAAACGTGCGATTATCATTTGCGGTTATTATCCGTCATGCTTGACTCACTTTCCGAACGAAATCTGAATATTTCAATTTTTGTTTCCGAGCCCCTGCCTAAAGGCTGCGCCCTAAAAACATTTAGCCATGGAGTAATTGCGCCCGTGTCGTTGTTGCAAACGATAGCGGAACAAATTTGCGGTGTGTCGCAATTAAAACGCTGCGCTGCCCAGGGCTCCTGCACTGCTAGTGACAGCTCACACTGTCCCTGTAAGCTCCGCCAGAAAAAAGCGGACAGTCGCGCCTGCTACCACTACGCATGCACATATCCCCCCCCTCCCCCGGCCGCAAAAAGGCTAATTGCTCAACAGGCTGGCGACGGCCTTTTCTGGGTTTTGGTTACGATCGTTTAGTGGACAGATATACCTCATTCACCCCTAAGGTGACATAGCGGTAAGAGCTATACGCGCCCTCCCGACCAATGAAGCGCCTCCCTTTCATCGCGTGACCGCACACTCTCTGTGCGTGGGCGTGGTACGGGCCCGTGGTTGGGTGGCGGAAGACAGACGTACGATTGGTCCGAGCAGCACGTAGCCTTCGGCGCACTCTCAGTTCAGGGAATGAACGATCGCATGCGCTGGCCTAACCTTCGCTGTGTCGCCTCTCCGGAAAAAGTCCCCGAGAGCGCGGAAGCAATTCGGTGGGAACGCTCGATGAAAGGATAGACTGGTAGCATTGGTTCAACCTTTTGTGTCGGGACTCGCAGTCTCGTACAGGCTACTCGAAAAAAGTAATAGATTACAACGACAATCACTTTTGCTCAAAA
The DNA here is from genome assembly GCA_037355805.1 of Ixodes ricinus. Classification (NCBI taxonomy): domain Eukaryota; kingdom Metazoa; phylum Arthropoda; class Arachnida; order Ixodida; family Ixodidae; genus Ixodes; species Ixodes ricinus. The sequence goes on from JAZHYW010030049.1 coordinate 33,349, forward strand.
AGGATTCAGTGAGGTTACTCAGATTACTTCCGAATAAAAAGTAACTGACCTTACTTAAAAAGTAACCGCTACTTCTCCGATCACTTCAGATTTTCGGAACGACAGAGTTTTCTACTGGTTTCAAAACGGGTCTTTTCGTACCGTCCATAACTGTTGACAGTACGAATCATAAACTGCTTATCTTCTTAGTCCACCAATTTTGGCAAACCATCCTTCTGTCGGGGCACTTGGCTCGAGGGTGCTTTGGTAGGAAACCTGTAGAAACAAGTTTCCTACCTCTATTTCATTTCACATCCAGATGTAATGAGGGCTAGTGGAATCAGTGACAACAATCTCCTCGTCATCGGGACACTATCGTTCGGTTCAAGCATCGGTCTTGGCAAGACCAATGCTTCAATATGCGTGTGTTCTGTGGCCCGGCCGCACCAAGCGTACCTTGCCATTAAAATACAAAAAAAAATTCAAAACCATGCTGCAATGGTTTGTGTCAGGAAAGTACAATAGAACATCCAGTGTGACAGAAATTAAACGGGAGATCGGTTAAGAACTATTAGATTTAAGGAGAAAGAAATTTCGTCTTAAAGTTTTTATTTTCTAGTATTTAGCAAACCTAATCTAGAATCGATAAATATAACATCTTCTTGAATTGCCAAAACTATATTTCAACCAGAATAGATTATTGTAAAAACAAGATCAAAAATATATTTTCCGGTACTTATTATAAAAAAATACTAATTTTTCCCTCGTATACTAACGCAACAATGGAATTCATTGCCTGTACCTGCATTGGCCACAGTTGACGTAGGACATTTTTTTCAGTATCCTAACTTTTTTAGCATTCAAGGGTTTGTGTGTGTTCTTTTATTTAACAGGACTTATTTTATTTTTGCCATTGTATTTATGTTCGTGGATTGCGAGGTTGCTTCGGCAACAACAAATAAATAAACAGATAAATAAATAAAATATGCTGCACGAATAACCACCGAAAGCGCAGCATGTTTCTGGAGGGCATTGTATCGTGCACGGGATCCAACAAGGCAAGTGCGGCTGCAATGTCTTCAAGCTCCATTGCTTTCCAAATGACCAATACCTCCGGCGGCAGTGGGTTGCGTCCGTAAGCAATAAATACGTTTTCTACCGCTGTATCGTCAATGAATATGGGCTACGCTCGCAAGGTGGATGGAAGTGTCCTCGGAGAATCGCTGTTTCAGTTTGTAATACACCGTAACTTAATTTATACTAATACTGATATTTTGCAGTGGTAACATTGACTCGATTTTATAATCTAAAACGATTAGTTGACGGCTCATTTCCGCCGCCGGGTGTGCTTCTATCGCTTTTCCTTAATCGCGATCTCCAAGAGAGCCGTGAACTTACGTCGACCGTCACAACGCGACTCAGTTCTTCTTATTCTCCAAATTAGTACATAGCGTAGTTGGAAAGAACACTTCAATTTGTATTGCTAGAACATATGTTCATGCATCAATTTCGAATCGTTGAATCATTGATCGATTCGCTCCGGAAATGGGCCCATCTAGACTTCGCTGTTTTCAGTTTTAGACAACGGACACGCTCGTCGACACCGGAATCCTCAATTAAAGCTTTTATAAACATCTTCATGCCGTAGGGAGCTGCCTTAGATGGTTTCTTCCAATCCTCTTGTATTTCGCGCGTCCTTGTTCACATTATATTTTATTGTTGTGGACGATACGAAACACCAAAAATATTCTCAATGTACTGCATCTAAAACGAAAATAATAATAAGAATAAAAAACCCGAAGGGAATTTAAATTGCTGTAAACTGATGCAATATTTTGTGTACTCTCCTCCGATTTCTATCGTTGGCGCGTCAGTATGTCTGCTTTTCTCGGCATCGCCGCACTGGCGGATGCCGCAATGTGAGGTAAGGAACGTTCCCAATGAGTTCGAAAACACCATCCGCGGCACACAAGCACACAAGACGCGCCGTACATCGGATACCCATCACTTTGGAGCACCCAACCAGCGGACCTAACGCGGGAGCGGCGACCCGAAGAGCACTTTCGCCGACGTTTCTAACCACTCAGCATGGCCGCGGAACCTGACACTCGCCAGATGGCGCAACAGTATTCAAAATGGCGCTACCCAGGATAAAACGGTCTATACCAGGGCGAGTCACCCTGCCACTAAGACAGCTCGGCGGGTTCAGTCTTCGCACGGGGAAGCGGCACGCAGCATGCAGCCGCCGCGCTTTGACGTTTTATAACACCGCATCGCCTTAAGTCTCGAACTGGCCATGGTGACCGCGACGTCGGTATATATATATGTCCCGCTTCACTTAACGCCAGTGGACGCTACGAGGCCACCAAAGCCAATCGAATGCCTTGTGAGTGTCACGTGCCATTTTTGAGCGACACGGCGAGAAGCGCGGGCGCGGAGTCATCCTGATGGGTTTAAAGTCGCGGTCACACTGCTAAAACATCACGCAAAAGACAGTCATATGTTTGTCTTTCCAGACTTAGGCTAGAGTGGCGCAAGCTACCGCCTGTTACGAAAGGTGTAGCCATTAACATCCATCCATCCATCCATCCAGTCTGCATACACTGTCGGTCCTGTCACAACGGTCATACAAAACCTGTCTGCCGACATATTCAATACTCACATATCTATTGAGCAGTCATGTTTCAAACATGCCTGAGGCGCGTCCGTAGATAATTCCGTCACCATGTCTGCATCGAACACCGTGTCCTTTGTATAGATGCTTTTGTACACGCGCCGGATTAAGCATCCGCCATTGCTGACCTTCTCTTATCTTACCGAGATACTGAGATACACTGAAACGGCCGTTGATGAGCCTCCACAAAGGCCAATGCTCAGGGAGAAAGACACAGTACAGAATCCAAAAACGGCAATAACCTGCAGCCTGCTATGGTAATGATGAAGCAAAGTAAACGAAATGAGACGAAACAAAAATTGAAGGTCGGGTTATGGTGGCGCCCATGCATTCACAGCTGCCGTAAATCGGCTGAGAGCGTGCTGAATTGGCTATATATAGGGTGCCTCATAGGCTATATGGTTTATCGTATGGGGGAAACGAAGTCTGTACAGTGCCGCCCGTTCTGCTCTTGGGTCAACCCGACTGGAAGCAAAACAAGACAGCAGCTAGCAACAAGTCGACGCCGGACGCCGACGCCCTTCAACAAGAGCCACGGTGTGCCTAGATCACAGAGTGTCTCCAAATGCTCACTCGGGGTCACGTGGTTCGTGGGCCGCGTCTGCAAACACAAGCTGCGATGAGGACGCGAAGGCGTTCACCGTCTGCAAGTGTCTCCGCCCCGCTTTCCTTCTCGCTATACGCGACAACGCAACGCGCGTGCGCACTCGCGTCCAATGAGGCCAGGATGCGTCCGCCGACGATAAGTTGCACTCGCACTTCACGGTTTCAGTTACTACCCCTCTCAAATCTAGGCTCCCTACCAGGGGTACGCGAAGGGGGCGCAAACTGTCGTCTGCTGACCAGAAGCGTCGAGGAGCTATCGGAACCAATCAGACGCTGGGAAGAGCGTCAGGCGACTCCGCACGGTATAGAGTACATCGTGTTTGAAGAGGGGTTTTGAGGGCGACCTGCGACGGGCAGCGCTCCGTCACGTGGGTCGCACTCGATCCCCGATCGGTTCGGGCGGTTCGCCGTGGTCCACGGGTCGGTGGAACAGAAGTTTGGCGGCGGGCGACTTCCCAGCAACGGCCGTCGGGCGGTCGCACCGATTCCGGCCTGCTCCAGATTTTTGCTGGTCGGATCGTTCCATCAGGGCGGGTCGAAACTGTTCCTGCTACGCGGCGCGCGTAAGAAAAGAAAAAAAAAGGATGCTTCCCCTTCTTTCTACCCCTTTATTTCTAGGTACACCTTTTATATTTTTGCGCTTTTTTTTGTTGCTCTGCCAACCTTTTAACTATGCAGTTTTTGATAGACACGCAGCGTGGCGTCAGGTGCAGGTATTCGGGCTAGCCCACGATGATGTCATGATGTCTGCGGGAAACTCCGGTGCCTGTAGTACGGTGTGTGCGCAGGGTGACTGCCGCTTAGCAAGCAGCAGCTTCCCCCACGACACGGGCAGGATTGCGGGACGTATCCGTTCGACACACAAAACATTATTTATCAACCGGATTCTATGAGAAAACCGTCACGAAGGACCGTTACGAAGGACCGTGACAATGAGGACCTCATGTGACACCCTGATAGCACGTGGCAGGGCAATGTCACGTAACCCCTTGACGTCATGTGATGTCACGTGACGTCATATGACGTCACACTCATGTGACGTCACGTGAGTGTTAGTCACGTGACACCTTGATGTCACATGACACCGTGACGCCATGAGATCATGTGACACCGTGGGCTCGCGTGTCGTTATAACATCGTGTGACGTCACAGTCATGTGGTCTCATGACGTCACGCGACGTCACACGAATACATAGCATGTGCCCAGCTCATTGGCAACATATTATTTGCCCCCTGGTCTTGTCAGCAAGATCAAGCAAGTTTTTCTTTTTTTCCTTGGGAATAACAAACGTTTATAGAAAAAAAATAGAATTTAAGTCTAGACTTACGCTATGAGTGCGACGCTTCCACAATCCCCGTAAATAGTACGATTCTTCATCATGGTGTGAAGCTATTCTAAATATTGCAATGGTAATCCATAAAACTCAGAAATAAAAAAACATAAGTTTTCGATTTTAGTTACTAGTAATTACAAATTGCTATTGTAATATCACATCTATATATCTTTTTCATTTACAGTCGTCCCCAGTCACGCAGTTCACACATGCGGTATGGGCGACGAAAAAAAAGTAAAACACTACAGCTTGAAATAAGTAAAAAAAGTATAGAAGAGCCAAAACAAGAATGATTGGCAGTCAAGATAAAATCATGAACACCTTCCAGTTGCGTGGCGAAGGAAAAGCAATGTTTTCCCCCATACCGGAAGCTCCACAATCTAAGATGGCGACGAACTACCCGGAAAAGGTCTATCATTCCTTCGGGAAATTTATTTTTCCGGCATTTTCCCGAAAACTGTCGAGAGAGGGCGCAAGCGGTAAATGTCCCGGAACTTGGGATGCAACGAACGAACGAACAGAGCTCTAAACATCTATTCGTATGGATGGTAGCGATCAGCAAAGGCTTGATGCCTACACGCTTGAAAGCAGCTTCAAACGCTAGCCTGATCACTGTAGGTGGAAAACGCTTTTTTACGGAGGCAGTCTGGCAATCGTGGGCACACCTTGGTAAGGCTTGGATATCAGAAGATCGACATACACTAGCAGCAAGATGGCGGCGCCCAGAGGCCGTACATGCAGACGTGTATGGACCATTCTTAGAATCGTCTGCTGCGCGCTGCCCTCTTTGTCTACTGGGCTGGGGAACAGGTTCTGCGCTTGCGCAGTAGCTTCCATTCGCGGGACAGCAGACGTTGCGCACGCGTGCACAGACTAGTGACTCGGCATTTTTACCCTGCACGTGGTAAACGCTGGAAAGGTGTATATGCATTCTGGACGTGTGCTTGGGAATCACGTCTTTGCGTGACGCCGCCACGGTTCTGACATCGCTCTAAATAGGTGGCGCCAGGTTGTGCTGAGTGTTGAAATGGGAATGTTTTACTATAAACCGCGTGTAAGCGATTTGGCGAGCGACGAGACACAAGCGACGGCGACCCGCTTCGCTGTTGCTCGGTCAGTCGCGCGACGAGGCAAACTGCATGAAAGCGGACGGGAGCAAGTGACTGCAGCGTTGAGCGACGTTTTTTAAAAATCCGAAAACCGAGCGACGCGACGAGCGGCGGTGAGAAATCTCCGTCGCCGTCGCTGACTCTCGTCGCTTGCGCCGTCGCTCTTCGTGCTCGTCCGCTCGCCAAAACGCTCACATCCGGTTCAGCCTGAACAGTTAGTGATTTTAGAATGCAGAGACGGCAGAAGTGAGAGCCAAGAGTATGTGATGACCTTCGTTTCCGCTCGCCTTTTTCTTTGTGTGTTTGAGTTCCTCATGCGTAAGAAAGATTGAATCGTGCCGGCTACCAGGATAAAGGAAGCGTTCGAGCCGGCACGAGCGTACATACGAACACTCCCGCAATTCCCTCTTTGGAAGGTCTCCTGGGAGTTTCCGGAAAGGTGTATTCGCATTTGCTTCCGCCAAGAATGACTGTGTCGTAATCCTGTACCCTACCTTCTCACGAACTTAGCGTTTCAGGAGGCAGTTGTGCACGAGCATCGGACCAGCGCGACACCCACAGTGCTGAAGAAAACTTCGGCATGTAGAGCATGTTAATGTGAAGCGTTCTTTGGCTAATTGCTCTGGATTTCGTGAAGCCAGATTAAGTGAAGCCGGAATAAATGAAGCCGGATTAAGTAAGCCGGATTAAGTGAAGCCATGGCCTCTGACGTCACATGACTTCGGTTTCCCCGCAAGATTTAGCGGGATACTTGACGTCACGTGACCTCAACACCAATTCAGTTTCCTCGCTGGATTTAGCGGGAAATGACGTCACATGACCGCGTCACGTGACCTATACACAAATTCACTTTCCCGCTGGATTTAGCGGGAAAATTGACGTCAGGTGACCTCAACGACAAATTCAGTTTCCCCACATAAATTTAGGGGGAAAAGCATGTCGCGACTTCGTGTCATATGACTTATACACAGATTAAGTTTCCCCGCTAGATTTAGCGGAAAAAGTGACGTCACCGTGACCTCAAACGCCAATTCAAGTTTCGCCGCCGAATTTAGCAGGGAAAATGACGTCACATGACCTCATACACAAATTCACTTTCCCGCTGGATTTAGCGGAAAAATTGACGTCAGGTGACCTCAACGCCAATTCAGTTTCCCCGCTGGATTTAGCGGGAAAATGACGTCACATGACCGCGTCACGTGACCGTATACACAGATTCCCTGTCCCCGCTGGATTTAGCGGGAAAAATGACGTCACATGACCAGCGTCACGTGACCTATACACAAATTCCCTTTCCCCGCTGGATTTAGCGGAAAAAGTGACGTCACGTGACCTCAACACCGATTCAATTTCCCGCTGGATTTAGCGGAAAATGACGTCACATGACCGCGTCACGTGACCTATACACAAATTCACTTTCCCTGCTGGAATAGACTCTTTCCGAAATTCAGTCTGGCCACGTTTGATCACTGTCATCGTCATCTGAAAAATGGCATATGTGCCATACCAATGGCGGCTTTCTATTTACTGATGAAGGAACATGTTGAAGATACTCCTAAGCTGAGGATCCGAGCCCTATGACATTCTAGACGTTAGCACGTTGCGAAGCCGGAATTGAATGCGCGCTGCGTAAGCGTTCAATTTCTATAATTCGGGTCCAGTGAACCTGTTAGTGGCACGTAAATCGACTTCGAAACCGCCTTGACTTACAGAACTTTATCAAGGCGTCTGTCTGGGCTGGCGCTTGTTCTGACTGGTTGCAGTCTTTGTGGGAAGTCGACACTGGAAGATATGATCCAGAAAACCTGTATAGCGAAGAGTTCATTCTCGCCTGCCGTTGACATGCAAAAGTGACGGTCCCGATGAAATACTGCAGGCTACGGGTTCATTGCCGCCATTCGTATGGCAACAAGTTAAACTGCCATTTCAGCCACCAGATGGCACTGCAATTTCGAAAGGGTCTGTTAGCGGAAAAATTGGACGTCAGGTGACCATCAGCGCCGTTTTAGTTTTCCCGATAAATTTAGCGGGGAAAAGTATATCATGTGACTTCATGTCACGTGACCTATACGTAAATTGAGTTTCCCTGCCAAATTTAGCAGGAACGATTGACGTGCACTTGACATGACTTCCACGTGCCTGCACAAATTTAGTTTCCCCACTAGATTTAGCGGGAAAATTGACGTCAGGTGACCTCAACGCCAATTCAGTTTCCCACTAAGTTTAGCGGGGACATAGCATGTCGCGACTTCATGTCACATGACTTATACACAAATTAAGTTTCCCCGCTAGATTTAGCGGGAAAATTGACGTCCCGCGACCTAAACGCCATTTTCAGTTTAGCCGCTAAATTTAGCGGGGAAAATGATGTCACATGACCTTCATGTCACGTGTAACTATACACGAATTCAGTTTCACATGCTAAATTTAGCGGGGAAATCGACGTCACGTGACCGATTGCATATCGGTGCAGCCACGCGTGCAGCTGCTCCCAGTAGACAAATGCGGATAGCAAATTCTGTCACGCATACGTGAAACTCGGAGAACAACTATCAAGTGTACACACATAGCACTCGTTACACTATCTCGATGAAGAGTGCCGCGCAGAGTATCCGATAACACGTTTGCGACGCTAGAACGTTCCATCGTATGCAACGTGAAAAGCGGGAACGGAATGCCGATTTCGGAACATTGGAACTTTAACGTCAGTGATGGTAACAATCCTACCGGGCAGGTGATTCCATTCTTGTGCGGAGCGAGGAAGGAAGGGTGAGTGAAATGCCGTTGTTAACGAGCTTGGAACTCCAACCACATGTTGATGATCAACACGGGACGAGTTGTAAAAGGGGAAAGTCATCATTTGATCGCGCGAGGTGGGATTATGAATTTAACTTGTGTTCTTCAGCCTGCTGTTTACAAACAAGGCCGTCCTTGCCCACGCCACGTCTGGGTAACGTGCGTGCCCTACAAATCTCGAAGTTACGATCGCGCACGGCGTATTTACCTTATCTGCTAAAAAACCGACAAAAAAAAAACGTGATCGAAGATCGCGACTCGCGGCACGCCCCGTTTTAGCCAAAGTGGGAAGTTTGTTGCAGGAAAAGGGGCGTGTCGCCATGATGGATCCCGCTTGTAATAGGAAAATAAGTACTCGGGGCTCGTAGGGCGAGATCGAGTCGTCACCGCAAAAAGAAAAGGAACAAGAAAACGGGCTCGAAAAGATCTTTAGCGCGCATTTGGATCGAATTTAGATTCGGTATACGCACAGTGAGAGAGAGCGGCACAGTTATAACCTGCTACAAGTTAAGAATGAGCAGGAGAAGCCCTTCCCACAAAGCCTCTCCGCACGCGATGATTGGTGTTTTCCTACTCTACACTCGCCTCCTCCCTAGAGTTTGCTCTACTAAACTGAAAAGAGTAGAAGGCTTGTCCAGCTTTCCTTAACCTCGCAACAGTCTAGTACCAAAGCAACAACAAATTCGTGTCGATGTTTGTTGTTTTTCCTTCACAGAATCGCAGAGTCTCGTCAAAAGTACTGTGGTGTTCAGAAAAATGTTAATTCTTTATGCTCGTCGATAACCTCTCCGAGGAAACTCCGATCACATGCAGGCGCAGAGTTCGTGCGATACGTGTTGGGCAACTCACACTCAGAAATTGCACAGTATGATTGGAAGCTCAACATCAGAAGGTGGGATCGGTGGCCGAGTGGGCTAGCGCACATTAGTTGAGAGCACGTGGAGCAAGAGCTCGCGCTGCTTAACCCAGGGATCCTGGGTTCAATCCCCACCCGTTTCGATCTGGATGAGCATCGTACCGGCGTGCGGTCGTGTATCACTATACTGCGTGGTGCACGTTAAAGACCCCAGGCTAGCGGTTGTACCGCACTGGCTAAATTGCTCATCTACACCCGAGGCACCAGATACTCCTTGGGGCTTACTATCTTCCGGCTGTATAAACGTACACACGACACACACCATATCAAGGATTTGGAAGATAAGGCCATATATGGACATATATGACCATATATAGTATTATGATGGCTGTACGTTACCTTACGGTCCCAATTCTTAATATGATCATATATGTTTTTTGTACGGGAATACATACGTAGACATTCGCATACATATTGATATTCGAAATAAAATAGAGGTTGCCATACGGAAAAGGGACGGCAGGTTAAGCTCCACTTGGTGGCGGGTTTGCCCGGTGCCCCGCACGGTGTCACTTTTAATTTTTTCATTTCTTTGCCGCCAGCAAGTGGCCGAGGGGTGTGGCGCTCTTTTGCACACCACATTGCAGCCGGGCAAAGCGTCCAGTCTGAGGTGAGGAGTTTCCTTCTGTCGCACCTTCCTCCGAATTCCATCGAGGGGCAGGAAGGAAACGCGCAGCCGAAATCGACGGCGGAAGTGTGGATTGAACAACGTTCGAAACCGCGTTGCGTTGCCGGCTGCGGCTCCGTTCACATATCTACGGCTGCAGCACGAAGATACGCGTCCGAATATGGAACTGCACGCCAACACGAACGTTTAATAGAAGCCGGTAGGTAGGACGCAGCAATACGTAAATCGAACGAAGT